>JAPYYT010005289.1:0-18149 GCA_030522565.1 Ceratosolen corneri | reverse complement strand
CCTGGCTCGATAGGCCAGTTGCTATTTCAATATCCATAAGCTCCTTTTCCAGTTTTAAAAAGGCAGACCTTGAGGTATAATATTGATCCTCTTCAATTGACAAACTTTCTGTTAAATAAGTATGATGTATTAGTAAGTTTTACCGTTTTGATGACAGAATGTCATCTTCCTTTTTGAATGTTTCATGGATATCCTCTAACAACTCCATGTTTATTCTTAATTTAGTTATGCCTTTTTTTTTTTATCAAGGTCTTCTTTTATTTCTTTCATGTTCTCGATTATAGCATGTTGTTTCTGAATCTTTACTTCAAACTCTGTATCAATCTCCTCTTCTAGAGCTCCAGTGCTATGGCGTACCTGTGACCTAGGCATTGCGAATTTGTTTAATGTAAATCTTTACAACCCTTATAAGCACTGATTAATTTTTAGGCAACTTGTATTTAATTTCTCAATGTACTACAGTATTAGTTGCTTTTGCACAAGTAATCTTTCTTCAAATGATTTTATGCAAAGTTTATATTTAACTAAATATTCAACAGTATTACTTGCATAAATCCCAAATTCGTTTTAAGTATTTGTTATCCACATTTCAATATAATCTTTAACACACACACATGTAATAATACTTTTCAATTTCAATACACACATGTAATAACAATACTTTTCAATTGCAATACACACATGTAATAACTCTTACCAATTTCAATACACACATGTAATAACAATTTTCTACCTTTTTATATCCGGGTCGAAGGACCAAAATGTTGAGGTACCCTCTACCTAGCTTTCCTTCGCTCAGCTTTACCTGTTCCGACGGCCTATTGATAGGGGATATATATAGATAATATATACATATATTATTTATTATACGGATTTCCGAACAGATACATTTAGTAGTAAGAAAATGATTTTGATGTAAATCGAACTTGATGAAATATACCATTATTTTGTTTTTATATTTTAATAGATTGTTTGTCAATCTTATTAAAAATTTATTAAAATTAGTGTTATCTGAGGGAAATATGTTTGTTTACTGCTTTACGTAATCGTTGAAATAGCACCGATCAATATTGATTCACAATACTAACATAAGATCAATAGTCCACTCAATATTTTAGATGTGAATTTTACGAAAATATATATTAATCAATTTACTTAATACATTGAGAAATTTTTCATAAAAGTTTAGTAATTTTTAAAGTTATAATTATAAGTTTAAATTATCAGTATAAAATTAAAAGTTATTACTTAAAAAGTTATTACTTAAATTTACTAATTTTAAAAAAGACCTTTTGTATTATAGTATAAGTTCAAACAATATAAATTGTGACTCACATTCTCTCTTATATCCACGTTAATAATGTATGTAAGACTCATAGATAAACACAGACCGGTTTTATTCTGAATTATATTTTTATACTTTTTATTGACTTCTTCTTAAATGATCAGATTAAATCAATATCTATCTATTAAGATGTACAATTTATTTAAATATAGAATATATCTTATATTGAAATGATCAATCTATCAAAGGCCTATGTATATAAATAAAAATTATGATTATTATAAATCATTATTTATTAAATATAATTAATCCTTTTTTAATTTATAACGTATTCAAATTTTTATACAATATTTTTTATATATTTCTATACAATATTAAAGGATAAATTGATAAGTTAATGCATTTCAATCGATATATAAAAGTATATATAGAATATAAAAATATGATATAAAATTCTAATTGAAAATATAATCATCAAGATTTATATAGATTAATGTTGTTTACACATCTATTCAGTAAATAAAATATTATAAAAATTTAAAGCGATAATTAGTCAGTACCAAAATCCATGGGAAACTCTTGATCAATGGGTGCATTTAAGATAAGGTTCGTGATTTGAGAGATATAAAATTTGTAAGAATACTGAAGATTTTTATTCTATAGTTAACATAAGAATAAAAAATAAGAATTAAAAAGTATAAATGAACAAAGCAGTTGAATGTATAACTATTAAAGATTTTAGTTTATAAAATAATGGTTTTTCCATAGTTGCTTTTTCACAAACCAGCAATCTATAATATGAAAAAATATTGATAATTAATTAATATTAAAAATTTAGTTAAATTAAAAAATATATTAAATACAATGTCAATTTAGAATATTGTTCGAAAATCCGCATAATAAATCAACCGCCGCGCCTTCGCCGTGTAATTTGACCATCGGTATTTACGAATAAATGTGCGGTACAAATGTAGAGAATAAAAAAGAGTGCTGTTGACTGGAGACTAGACGTTCATTGCTATAAAGACCGAGCACAATATTCAAGTGAAATGTGCAGTCCACGTGGTCGGGCCTAAAAGAAATTATGAAAGTGAAATTTTTTATATCGTATGTGACAGAAATTCTAACGAACAGATTACAAGACAATATGTGTAGTTTTAAGTATCGAATCAAAATGACTAGGTACAAAAAGAGTCGTGGGACCGTCGCGTTTGGACAATACGCGACTCAAGGGTCAAGCAGAAGTAAAGAAAAGTGCACATACGGTTGCAATTGTCGCCACATGGCCCGGGCTACACAAAGTGAAACGACTTTTCAGTTTCCCCCGCTCTGCCTACATAGTGGACCTGACCGTAGTGTGACCACATGCGAGAAAAGGCGCGCCCATCGGTCAAAAACAATAAGGACAGAAAACTCAGTGCACCAATGACAATTAGTGCCGATCGCGGGACCAATAGGAAAAACCGATTAATTAGTTCCGACAGGGTGGCGAAAAGTCGCAATGCGAACTGTGAGTGCAGCGTGACGCTTTCCGTGGCATCAGTGTCGTTTTGGGTGTCTTCGATTAACGTACAATCTTCACTTAATAGTGGCAACCGCAAGGTAACGAAGATTGATGATAAACGCCGCTGTGAATGGTTTCGAAGTCGACGCACTCCCTACGGCTGAAGTGAAGCGAGTTTGTCAACGCTGGGTTGACAGTACCAGCCTTTCAGCAACAACATAGGTAATGGTAATCTGCACTAGTTCGAAGGTAACGCAGGATCAACGCACAATTGAACCTTGCACTATTATAGAGGTTTGTTAAATCTATCTCAAATTGAAAGAGACTAGTCGCACGGCGGATTCTTAAATACCATTGATTCTCCGTTCACGCGTCGAAATCGTTATCGTTTACCATTCACAGATCAATCGCGAGTGTTAACTATTACACACACAAACACACACACCAAGCACAAATAACTATAACAACCGTTGTATAAAATAATAGATAGTTTATCATTAAATAATAGTAACCATCGCACACATGTTTTTATCGATTTAATCTATTCTGCCGCTAACATCAATCCTATTACATCTACACTCCTCAACATCAGGGAGCGTATACAGTCACGTAGGTAAAACCCCTATCAATAGGCCGTCGAAACAGGTAAAGCTGAGCCCACGAAAGCTAGGTAGAGGGTACCTCAACAAATATGTAATATCGATTCAATATTAATAGGAAAATGTCCGTAAATAAAATGTTTAAATACTATGTTTGAAAATAATGATTTCATTTTATCTATATCATTTGCATTAATTATTATTATTATTTATGGATTTTAAATAAAAATAATTTCTAATATAATAAAATATAAATAAATTTAAAAATATAGATTTTTCAAATAATCTACTGTATTTTCGTTTTCTTTTATAAGCAAATATAAATAACAATTATTTAATTTTTCTCTATCCTACATAATATAAATAAGAGATAGAATTTTATTATTATTAGATTTTAATTATCAACATATATTTTATTTCGTTGCAATAAATATTTTGTCACAAAGTACAAAATTTTTGACTAATTCAGATATTTGGCAATATGTAATTTGGTATGTATGTCTAATCTGTCCAATTATTTTCTGAAAATTATTTTATTTACTTTCTCACTGGTTTTCTCTTTATCACAAATTTCATTTTATGAAAAATTTATTCGACTATTTTCATATACATTATTTATTTACATGTTTTATTATATTATGTAAACAATCGTAATTGTATTTTACTATTCAAAAAATTGGAATATTATTTTGTTAGTTAAATCTTGGATAATGCTGGATGTATTATAATGTTTCTCAATAAATAAATATACTTTGTCGATTATAATAAAAACTGCTTATCTAATAATAGCTATATATATCTTTTTTTTATTTTATTATAATAAATAAGAGAATTAATTTCCATAATAATAATAATTCAAACATTTTATATAATGTTTGTTTATAATTATTTTTTTTTTTTGATAATAAAATTACATTAATGATTAACATATATTATAAATAAATTTACTTAATATTGTTTCATATTTTGTCATATATATCTGTTCGAGAATCCTATCGGTCGGATTCTATCGGCCTATAACCACTATCCTAGAACCGGTATCGGCCTATCGCCCCTTTTACCTTGGGGAGAGCTTATCATCGGGAAAGTTGCCCGAACATTTGGTCTTTCGAGCCGGATAGTGGATAGAAAGTGATAGCAGATCACGGAACAATACGATCTGTTCCGAGCCAACTGGAGTGTGCACTTTTGAGTCGGAAGGAGAGAGAAAGAGGTAGTTGTACGTAGCGGCGCAAACGCCATCAGTCCGACCGTGCTGACGAGCATTGGGCCTGACAGTGCAGCTTCGCACAGACTCGCCAGAAGAGGACGCATAAGAACTAAAATCGATAAGCAGATCAATAGCAATTGAAGGTCGATAAGGTAGAACAACATAAACTAGAAATACTATTAGTAAATTTCAGCCGGATAGAGGGCCTTCATTTTTTTGGCAGTAAATTCAAAATAAATTCACCACGTTCTAGTATAATTTACATAGAACCTAATAGAGAAGGGTGTATTTGGAAGTACTATTTGTTTTTGCTAACTTAGAAATATTGACTAGTGCCACGGTATAATCATGTCAGAACAAAAGACACACGATGCCCATGCAATGATAACGAGGTCAAAATCAGATCAAAACCCAACCACGAGCATGGCATCACATTTACCACCTGTATTCTTTCACATGTTGATATCACAAGAAGCGAGGCTCAATCATATCAAAGAGTTAGGCGAAGACTTTTCTAGACCAAATCAAAACAATAAAGAACAAACCATTATGTTCGCTCCTGAGGAGATTAAAGATCTCCATGTCGAATTTAATAGAGAACATCGAATATTGATAGAAAAATGGGGATCTGAATTCATGAGTCACGAATACACTACGGACAATATCCAAAGTGTTGAATAAAGACCTACACCCAGAGCAAGAATATCATGGCTGCTGCCTTGGATAATCTTACAACAACAAATCAACATGGGTACTAGTCAACCCAGAAAAGAAAAAGAAAAAAGGAGACAATTATGTTTGCCAGAAGTTTTAGTTGAAAAATTTACAGGCGATTATTTCAAATGGAACAGTTTCAAAAAAAACTTCATGAGCGTAATCATAACAAGAGAAGATCTAAATGACAATGAAAAGCTACACTATCTTAAGAACTCAATGGAGGGTGAACCCCTCAGATTAATAAAAAATATAGATTTTTAGGATGACTCATTCGAAACTTCATGGAGCTTGTTAATGGACTACTATAACAAACCAAAAATTCAGACAGCTGCTAATTTAAAGCATTAGCCACCGAGTGTTATGAATCTGTAAAAAAACATCGATGCAAGAGAATTGCTAATTATGGTAAGAGATATGTTCAAATCGCTGAAATACCAACAAAGGTCTCACGACATTGTAAAAGTCGTAATAGTACATTTAACAATTAAATTGTTAAATCAACCACAACGCCAAGATTAGGAAAAAACAATCGGAACTAATGACGACTATCCAACTTATGAACAGCTAGTTAAGTTTTTAGAAAGCCAAACAAATGCCCTAATGATGAATGAAGTTCCAAACAAGAAGGGACATAAAATCAGCCCACCCAAACCAACAAGATATAAGAAAGCTTCAGTCAACATAGCTTCTCGCCCAGTAGAAAAAAGAGAAAAGCCAAAACAAATATATATCTGTAGGTATTGTAATAATATACACCAATTAGAAACATGTAAGAAGTTTTAGAATTTGTCAGTAGATGCATGATTGGAATTTGTGAGTAAAAACAAGATACGTGAAAATTGTTTAAGATGTCATATAGACATATGTCAGTTCAAGAAATATTGACATTTGAAGAAAGTAACATAATACTTTATTGCACGAAGAGAAAAATAATAAGAGAGTAAACACAAGCAGCAATGCTGCTTCTACAGAGTAGGTAAAGGGTGCAGTCAATGATGTAAGATTTAATATATTTTATAATTCTGTTTTAGCCACGGATCTGGTAGAGGCAATCACATCATACAACAAAAAAAACATACGCCTCCTTATAGATACAGGGTCAGAACTCTCATTCATAACCAAAGGTCTAGCTCGCCAACTCAAAATAAATTGCATAAAATCAACACTCTTCATTTATGGCATTGGTGGAGCAAAAACAACAGACTCGTGGAATTGTGTCAATAATTCTGAAACCTTTAAATTCTGATGAAACCATTCAAGTCAGTGCTCACGTTCTATACTCACGTACCAACTGTGTTATCTACAGCAGAAATTGAACCTCAGGACTGGCCACATTTACGAGATCTGATATTGGCGGATCCCGAATTTTTAACTCAAAGTCTTATAGATATCATACTTGGGGTAGACGTCTTAGGGCAGGTTATAAAGGAAGACGTTATAAAACATTCAGCAACAATGCCCATTGCAATGGAATCTATCTTTGGCTGGCTAGTTATAGGTTCAGTTTTTACAAAGGGTAAGGATGTAGCTGGAGCACACCATGCATGAGTACTAATCAGCAAAAAAGCATTCGAGGATATAATAAAGAGATTTTGGGAACAAGAAGAGCTGTCGAAAATGGAGACACCATGCTGCACTCCTGAAGAACAAGAGTGCGAGAATCACTACATTAATACGCATAATCGTGACGCCTCAGGGAGATATGTAGTAAAAATTCCATTAAAATCTTCTCCAAGCCTGCTCAGCAAGTCTTATAACGTCGCACTAAGGTATACACAGAGTTTATGACAGAATACAGAGAACTTGGCCATATGAAGAGTCCCGAACTTTGTAAAAAAACCCACATTATTACCTGCCACATCATGGTGCATTAAATCAAGGTGGTGCCACCACCAAACTGAGAGTAGCGTTCAATGGATCCAGTAAAACATCAACTGGTTATTCCGTCAATGATCTAATGCATACTGGAGCAAACCTCCATCTAGACAACAATAACCCATATTTTAGGTTTGAGATGGTTACCATCTGAAGATTGTTTCAAATTTTACAACTAAATTAACTAATACAAATTCAATGTCAATAACAAAAAGATCCATTGTTTTTGAAATTTCACGTATTTTTGATCCCCTAGGTTTTGTATCTCCTGTAGTACTCAGGGCAAAAATGTTCCTACAAGAGCTATGGACTGAAAAATATGGGATGAGCCAATGTCGTCAAAGTTAGTATAAACTTGGTGCAATATAAGCGCCGAGTTCATTGAGCTGCCCAGCATAAAAATTCCACGCTGGCTAAATACCTGAAGTGACTCCTTCGCTCTTCCCCTGCAAAAGGGCATTGACATTTTGGATTAGAGCTCCAATGACAACAGAAAATTAGTTTCAAACAATAAGCAAAATCTTCCCACTCTCAACAAAATCTAAAGAGACCACCTCTATTCAAGGAGCGGGGTGAGACATCAAAACTAGACAGCAGGCGCGTTGCGCCTTAGAATTCTCGCAAAGATCAATCTCTCGAAGTTAATCTAACACTTAGTCTTACAACGCAGAATTTCTCAAAATTCAGTGTTCAGCATTATAAAGTTGAAGCTTCATGCGACGCTGATAAGAAATCGCTACACGTTATATAAAGTACGCTTGGGCCCACGCAAGTGTAATCACTTGAAACTACCGTTAAAGGTGTCCATAGGCTGCAGCACCCCCCTTTATCTGAGTAATTTAGTACGCCGCATCCGCGACGATCGTGGACCACCAAACCTGGAAAGGACAAGAGCCTAGGACCAACAGACTGAGGGCAAGTAGCGATACGTACAAAATTGTAGGACTAATTTCGGTAAAAGCAAGTAAAGGCCAATAAGACAATTAATAATAGGCCTTGTAAAACTCCTTAACTTCGGTGAAAGCAAGTAAAGGCCAATAAGATAATTTGATGTTTCACCTCGCTCCTTGAGTAGGGGTGGTCTCTTTAGATTTTGGTGAGAGTGGGAAGATTTTGCTTATTGTTTAAAACTAATTTTGTGTTGTCATTGAGCTCCAGCTAAAAATGTCAATGCCCTTTTGCAGGGAAGAGCGAAGTGTCAGACGCTAAGTGGTGGCAACCTTTGGGACGTCGAGACGCCGATCGCGCGGTCACACTGACTTTATAAGGTCTGACTGGGTTTTTCATGAATTCCAATTCTTGTCGATTCGTTAATAGCTTATCACGAAATATAGCAATTATGCTGCTATACCTAGAAGGATTTGTCCGTTATTTTTACTAAACTCGTATTGCAAGATACGTGATGGTCATATTTACTATTCCGAAATCTTTTCGAGGCATAGTCCGAGTAAACATGATCATAAATGATCATAAATAAGAAAAAAATGTATATTAGATGTATTTTTTAAGTATATTCGTAGAATCTTGGGACACATCTGGCAGTCATAAACGTATTGCATGTTTATAAAAGAATTTACAAACAAAGAGGTAGTACCGATAGTCGAGAAACTGACGCATTCTCGAACAGTAGGGTAGAAAGAGACGAAGGCGCAGGGGGTCGAATGTAATACTGTAAATTTGTGTTTATTGAAATTAGGTAGAAAATTTAGTAAAGATATACAATTCTGTTTTGTCGTGTATGAAATAATGCCTTGCTTTTGATTTTAATAATTGTTTTCTACTATAACCATTCTTGTATAATTATTGATGTTAATTATTACTAATTTTATAGGCCTTTACTTGCTTTGACCAAAGTTAAGGAGTTTTACAAGGCCTATTAGTCTTACAGTTATCAATGATTTTATTGGCCGCTACTTGTTTTGACTTAAGTTAAGAAATTTTATAAGATTTATTAGTCTTACAATTTGTTTAATAATTTATTGGCAAATATAACAGGCTCATATATATCACGTGCCGTTCAATTATGTTTTAAACGCCGTGGCAGCGTTTCTATGCTCTTGCCTTTCTCGGTTTGCTGGTTTACGCTGGCAACGTATGCAGCGGATATTACTTGCCCCAGGGAAAGGGGTTCCTGCAAACGGTGGGCTTTTGTTGTGCGGCGCTCAGTCGTATGTTGAACTCCGCGAACTCAAGCATTCGTTATGTAACGAGTGGCGACCTTGTACCAACATTGGGTGAAGCTTCAACGTAATGATGCCGAACACTGCTGTTTGAGACCCTCTTGGTTGATTGTAAGACTATGTAATTTGCAATTGGAGACTTTTAGAGAGCGTGATTTCTTGGAGAATTTTGAAGCGAAGTTTCACCCCGCTCCTTGAGTAGGGGTGGTTATCTTAGATTTCGGTGAGAGTGAGAAAACTTGTTGATTGTTTGAATGTATCTCGACTGCGCGAGCCAGCGGTCATTTATATATGGCCGTCCGTTCTACTGCAATTAGAACTATAGTACCAAGTTTGATGTCGTACCGTTTAGGTTGCCATTTTGACGTTGCTTGATGTCGCTGTAATGGTGTAATGTATTTTCCAGCTGTTCCAAAATCGTTGAACTCGCTGTTGAATTAATTTCCAGCGAGAGAGCCTCGAAGAAAAATAAAATAAAAATAATTTACAAACAAAGAAGTAGTACCAACGGTCGAGAAACTGACGAGCATTTTGGGCCGGACCGCACAGCTTTGCCGCAACTAACTCAAAGAAGGCGCGTGGCGATCGCAAATCAGTAAGGTAGAACGATATCGAGCGGTAATCAATAAGGCAGCTCAATATCGAAAGGGGGTCGTAAGATAGAACAACATAACCTGTAAAACTGAATAACATTACCGACGGATATACATCTTTAGTTTTTTGGTATCAAATTTAAAATTATATTACAGATTATCAATAGCAATCATTTATTGGTGAATTAGATCTTGGTTTCGTTAAATTATGGTAGATAACTGAACAAAGTATTACCTATATCGACACTAATCCGTATCAAAATGGCATCACAAACGCTATGACATCAAGGTTCGTACCTTAGTTATAAAAGCAGACGAACGAAGGGCGCCATGAAAGTGACCGCTGGCTCGATTAATCGTGATACTTCCGGGACATTTGCAATTTGCAAACTCACAATATTACCCGTTCCAATCCTTAAGAGGTTAATCAGCAAAATGTTGCGGATCGCGGGAAGAATCTTCAAGAACACAATATTTGACGCCTCCATCGCCTGAAAAGACGTCAACACTATCGGTCAAAGGACACCAATGAAAGCTGAATAATTAGCTTTTAATCAATCACCGACAATTCCCACTCTCATAGATTTAAAAGAAAAATTTCCCCTCAAGAGAAGCGAGATGAAGACATTAAATATAGCGTCTGCGGCGTGCTACTTAAGAACCTTATGAACCTTATCAATCTTCGAATCTTGTTAGAAATCTAGCGATTTGTAACCTCAATACAAAGTTATGTATAGTAATGAATAGTTTCTCAGCAACCAGTGTATGTAATGAGATAACAAGGTTTAATCACGCACACTGAGAGGGAAGCAAGTGCTCTGGATGGTGCTACTCGTTAAACATGTTTGAAAAAGGCAGCCACCAATATTTAATCACTCTGCATACAGGGAAACGCGAGCAAGCATTCGTAGTGTAACGATGAATTGTAGTGTAACTAGTGATTGACGCTGTGTAACTAATGATGTGCAATTGATCATTTACACGCGGCATAATCAGTACTTGGTTCAAAACTTAAATCCATTAAACACACACACCGACCCGCAGGTAAACCATGTTGATCTAAAATAACACAACCAGTCCATGCTTAGTGAGATTCAATTTACGCCTAAATATTGTAGCAGTGTGGACTACAATGACATATAATTCTTAAATACGTAACACCATTCCAAGCGTCGTGAAATTTAAGTTACATCTGAATATGCGACCGTGCGGAAATAAGCAACTTTTAATTAAACTCATCGAACTCAACACATTTTCTAAATTCATTTCAAGTTATCGCGGTATTCAATTCATCGTCTAGAACAGCATTATATTTATATACGTTAAAATCAAAAACCGTTTTAAAGCATCACACATGCCGTCTTCGTCTTTGTTTTATTCTATCCTATCTCTCCACCTTCACTGTCTGCCGCTCCCTCGCACCACCTCTTGAGAGAGCTTTTTCGGGTTAATTTCCAGGACAATGCGATGTAATGTGGTTATACATATTTGACTAAAATATAATAACGTTTTATTTAGTGGAAAGCCCTAGAATAATTTTTCATAAATCTTTCATAAAAAATTATATTGCAATATTACAGGATCTTTCTCAATGGCAAAATACGATAGTTCAATATTATAAATAATATTTTAAAGTCCAAAAAGATATTAACCGAAGATTTATTAGTTTAAAATTAAAATATCGGTAATATGAATTTTGATAATGATAATGTAGATAGAAATTTTTACGAGAAAATTAAATGATTAAACAAGGTGAAAACAATTGATAATGAAATATAGATTAAAATCAATTCTTGATATTAATAGTTTGATTCATGTACGTTATAAATTCTCAAGTACGTTATAAGTATTCAAATACGTTAAACGCCATAAGTATAAATAATAAAAATATTTAGTAAAAAAGAAAATTTTTATTAAAATATTTATAAGAAAGTATATAACATTACATTAGGTATTTAAAAATAAAATAAAATTTATAATATACAGTTAAGTTTTGAATTACTTTCTAAATGATCAAGTAATTTTATTGCAACTTGTATTAACATAGGAAAAAATTCTTTCATATTAACAAAAAGAACATAATCCCACTTTAAAGTTATTTTTCACTTATCAATAGTTTTCATAAATACATTTTAAGCTGAAAACTGTTGGTACGTACATATATTTTCTTATCTTAGTTTATTTATAAGGTATTTGATGATTGAAAAAATATTGCATTTAATTAATGGTAAGGTATAAATAGTAAATAAAAAATGAAGCGAAATAAAAATTATTCAAATACTATTGTTATTAATTATAATATAATAATATTATTAATTATTCAAATTATTTAAACACACTATTATTCAAAAAGAATAGTCTGTGGGAACTGAAATTACTCACCTCATCGTATCAAAAAAATCTTTTCAGACCATTATGAGATTATTTAAAATGGCTCATAAAATATAAAATCTAATATTTATAAAAACGTGTTCGAGATTAAGATCGTTGGTGATACCTCTTTGTTTGTAAATTCTTTTCAAAAATATTCAATATGTTTATTACTGTCAGATGTATCCCAAGAGCCTACAAATATAATTAGAAAGTACATCTAGTATTACTTCTCTCTCGATTATGACTATTTTACTGCCGTGTTTACTCTGACTGCGTCTCAAAAGATTGTCAATGTGACCATCACGTGTCTTGCAATACGAGCCTAGTAAAAACAACGGAGAAGATCTTCTAGGCATAACAGCATAGTTGCAACCTTCGTGACATTTTCTTGACAATCCGATACAAATTGGAATTCTTGAAAAATCTAGCCAGGCTTCAGATGTCGGGGCAAGTGCTCGGTCCGCGGTCCGACGTCCGAACCGCTGCCACCACTTCATCTCCGACAACTTCGCCCATCTCCTGTAAAAGGGCGTTGACACTTTGGCTAGAGCTCCAATGATAGCAGAAAATTAGTTTCAAACAATCAACAAATTTTTCAATTTTCACCGTAATCTAAGATACCACCTCTACTCAAGGAGCGGGGTGAAGCTGCGCTTCAAAATTCTATAAGAGATTACACTCTCTAAAAGTTTCCAATTGCAAATTACATAGTCTTACAATTAACCAAGAGGGTCTCAAACAGCAGTGTTCGGCATCATTACGTTGAAGCTTCACCCGACGCTGGTACAAGGTCACCACACTTTACATAATGAATGTTTGAATTCGCGGAGTTCAACATACGACTGAGCGCAGCACAACAAAAGCTCACCGGCTGCAGGAACCCCTTTTCCTGCTCCAACTAGCAAACCTAAGAAAAGCAAGCGAATAGAAACGCAGACCAAAGGCAAGTAGCAATATGTATACATAAATTACTGGACAAAAGGGCTGCTACGGTGTTTTTCACATATTTGACGGTACATGGTACTTCAGAGCCTGTTATATTTGTGAATAAATAATTAAACAAACTGTAAGACTAATAGGCCTTGTAAAACTCCATAACTTTAGTCAAAGCAAGTAAAGGTCTATAAAATTATTAATAATTAACATCAATAATTATACAAGAATAGTTATAGTACAAAACAATTATTAAAACCACTCAAAGCTTAGTTGTATTCAATTCATGAAATGTAAAAGATATAACTACAATTATATTTTGAAAATTTATAAAATATATTCGATTGTCTTAAAAATGTATAATTGAATTAATAATTTTATGCAATTTTAATCTTATATAATTAGTAATGGCTATTTTCTTGTGCAAAGATTTTAATTTTTACTGTTTGAAGAAATTATTCAGACAATTTTATGTTATATACACCAACTTAGTAAATTATTCTATATACGTGTCAGAAAATAAATAAAAAATATAAATTAACTACTATGTTTTATAAACAATTAATTAATTATTTTTATTTTTTTTATTTTCAATTTGTTATATTCTTATCTGTTTTCAGGACGAAGTAAGTAACACCAGGATCTACCGGTTCGAGTATTATTTGCTGAAATGCTGTTTGGAAAGCGTGAGCTTATTTGATCTAAAATATATTATAGTAATTTTACAATATATCAATATAACTTAATATACAATTTAACTTAACAATATACAATATAACTCAATAAAAATATTAATCTTACTTGTTATATATAATATACTAATTAATACTATATGCATTAAAAAATACGATAAAAACTACTATTATTTTATGGAAAATATAATGTAAATTCAATGGGCATAAAAAAAAATTGTAAAATTCATAAAATATTATAGCAAAAATGTTATATAAAGTATTGTAGCAAAAAATGACAGAAATGTATTTCAATAATTTTATTTTTAATATATAGTTTTCTCGTAAAATACTGGGAATTGAAATATACAATGGTTATAATTTTTTTTTATTTATATAATGTATACGTACTTTATTTTGAATCAATAATTTGTATTAAATAATTTAGATGAAATTATAAAAATGTTAAGATATTCTCAAATATTTATTGATTTCATACTTTATGAATAAACTTAATTATTAATAGTATTTCAGAATAATAAAGAAGAATAAATATATTTAGCGCTAAATTTAACGAATTATTCATCAAGTTATCGTAAATAGATAAAAAAGATAATATAAGGAAGGATAATATTTTATTGTGAAAAATGAATAGACTAATGTACAATATTTTAATTTCTTATATAAGGTAATATGTCGTGCAAATATTGTTTGGTACATTAAAAAAGCATCAGAAATTATAGACAATATAAATATTTATAAATGCATATAATATGTAACTGATTTTGCATGATAAACAACTGCATATTTTATTGCCATTTTCAAAAAATTAATCAATTATTAATGCAATTTTAAACTCTATGTAATGTAAATTTTAGACAGATATTGAGAAGATTTCTTACAATAAATTTAATATTTTATAGTTATTTTGTTTGTAATACTAACAAAATTATTTTTAAGAAACTTTTTAAACAAATCTGTATTCTTAACAGTACTTTATTTAAATTTAATATATTTGTTTGTGTACTTTTTATTTTAATATCTGTTCGGGCGCGAACCCGAGTGTGAATTCTCCCCAGTGGTGGTGTGAGGGAGAAGCAGATAGTGGAAGAGTTGAGATAGCAGGGTTAAAAAATAGAAAGCGAAATAGGCATGGTAATGCCAATCCAATCGTCTTTATTGAAATGTAATTCTTGATATGAGTATGAGTAATCTTGTCTATACGATAAACTGTCTATATAACCGTGTGAAAAGCCGCACCTTCACAGGACGCGAAGCGCGTATTGTTTATGCACTATTTTATTGCCGCGCTTACACGATACGCGTGGTTTTATGTTACAATATTGTCCCGCACTGTCGCAGTTGCTCGCGAGTGGATTTATTATCTTTACTCGTGCATGAGTTCCACTATGTGTATGTTGTCCGAAATAGAATACCGGGGCTGGTCTAGCAATAATGATGAATTACGCGTAGACGATGCGCCGCGTGGTCTTATATGGGGTTTTGGCCACCGGGCTCCGTGCTACATGCATTCGCGCGTTGCTGAGCCGTCGCGTGATTATTAAGTTTATGGGAATGCATTCCGTGATACGTGGTACTGGGCTCAATCATACATGTAGCACGGGAGGACGTGAACCGTGTTACTACTTGCCGTTTTTGCGCTGTTTACTTCTGCGCTCCACCTGGGAGCTCCGTCCAGTGTGGGAAGCATACAATCGCCGGATAGAGTTCACCGTCTGGGCGAAGCTTCTTGTACTACGAATCCAGACGATGGCTAAGGAACTGCACGTGGATAAGACAACGGGTTGCGCTGGAGACCTTTCCGAGCTGTATCGAAATACGTTTGCAGTGAGACAAAGTCCCGCCTCGGCGTGAGTGCGATCTTATTTTGTAGCCGAACGGCTAGCTAGGCCGCCGAGGATTCACGGTGGGGGGTCTCACGAATTTCCCTACGTTGATGAGATGAAAGAACAAAGAAGATCCTCTCATGTAGGCAAGGGGTGAAGACTGAGATGACGGAGGGGGGTATCTTGCCACGCGCTTTGCACTTCAAAAGCGCGCCCCGCTTTTACTGGAAACACTGGGTTTGTAAATAAAGTGTGGCAGTCATGACCTATGAGAGTTGATACGTGCGATTCTAACACAAGGACTTGTAAATAATATTCGTAAGATGGTAACCGAATATTCTAGCATGGGTCACATTCAAAAGTACATAGGTCTTATTTAGTGACTACTCGAGATTCTGTCGGAATCGCGAACAATATCCATTGATTCATTTAATTTTTTAATTGTATCAAATTGGATCTGCTTACGTCTTATTATAATATTAAATAGTCAAAGTATTAATTCAAATTGTTTATTTAAATGTTTATTTATAATATATAATTTATTATTATAAAGAATAATGATAAAATAATTAATTTTAAGTGCCTACCATTCTTATAAAATTTTATATAAAATTAAATTAAATTGTCTGAAAATATTTAATTTGAATTTTTAATTAAATGTTTACTTTAATTAAATTTGACAAAAATACTCCTTTTATAATTTTTATTTAAAATATTTTTAGAAATATTAAAAATAGTTTTATTTTTTTTCTTTGCAATTGAATGTCGTGACTAAGAAAAAAATTAAATATATGTTTAATAAATAAGCATCCTAATTAAAATTAATACATGATATTCGATGAAAATTCAATACTGTTTGGGATTGAACCCGACGTATAAAAACTCCTCACGCTGTCAGAGAGAAAGGCAGATAGAGGGGGGGGGGTAGGAGTAAGTATCGAAAGAAGTCTACAAACGGTTTAATGTAGGAATAACACTGTTTATCGAAGCTATTATATTCAAGATATTATTGAAATTCTAATTTATTTAAGTTATCTTGATGCTACTTTTAAATAAGATGTCTTTAAGTGTTTGTGGAAAGCAAGGATTACTTTTCTGTTTGAATAGTAAGACGTACTTTGTTCGGCATTCTATTGCAAGGTTGTACGCCGCGCTGCTTTGTGCAATGGTCAATTGAGTGTGTGTGTTTCGGATTATTACAAGTGTTTCTGTTTTTCTCCTCAGTGTGAGTGACGAGATGCAAATAGTGGAAGGAGGGGATAGAAGTAGGTTCCCAGAAAAGAGTTTTCGAACTATGTTTAAATGTAATCCAGCAGTTATTATATTTATTAAAGTTATTTAATGTAATAGGTATGAGATCGTAATGATTGAGAACAAAGGTTTAATAATCTGACAATTGAGAATTGGAATTAATAGGATTTGTAGATATTCATTGAATAAGGTAAAGAAGGAATAGATGTGGGTTATTATTATTAAAAATGTATTAGTGAGTAGTTGAGTTACCTCTGATTAATTAATGATTTGTATACTTAGTGTGAGTGGCTGCAGTGAATATATAAACATATAAATAAATGTATATCTTCTAGCGATTGCGCGCTTCTTACATGAGTGGTATTGATAATAAATAAATCGAAAACTTACAAAGAATATACTATTATGTAATATACTATTACTTATAAACCAACCAAGTACAATAATGAGAACACTACTGTAAGCTTTGAGATGTCAGAAGTAACTGTTGTAATGTCCGTGCGTCCGTATCTACGTAGCCGGTCCCTTTATTATTTTTCTTAAGAAGTCTTAAGAAGGAAAAGTCAGTTAAAAATTTCAAAGTGTTCTGTTAATTTTGATTGGTGGGTTTAAGTATGAAGAGTTTAAAATTATCTAGGTACGGGTTAGAGGAAAGGAGAGGTTGGGTACATAGTTGGCAAGTGTTTACAATGACATTCATTTGAATTACTATTTACAAGATTCGTGGAATCTAATATATATAAACTAAATTTATCATTACGCGAACGGGAATTAAACGGGAAAATACGCGAGCGGGCAAATCGTGGACAATAAACGCTGCAAATAGCGTTGAGATAGCAGGGAGAAAAATAAGATAGAAAATTAATGTAATCGGGTAATGTAGAAACAAGTAGAGATATTTATTGAGTTTATAAAAAAGGCAGAAAACACACGCAGTTATATATATAATTAATAAAACGATAATTGGTACAAAGTTGAAAAGCCGCACCTTCACGAGACGCGTAGCGCGGAGTGTATATGCACGATGTGATGGCCGCACTTACACGTTACGCGAGGTGCGATTGTCTATATGTTTGTGTTATCCCGCACTGTCGCACTTAACTACGCATTG
>JAPYYT010005287.1:0-11574 GCA_030522565.1 Ceratosolen corneri | reverse complement strand
TTAAAATGTTTTAAAAATGTATTCACTCAAGAATGTGTAAGTTTCAGATAAATTCATCTTAAATACAACCATACTAAATCTTCATATTCTTTCTATTTTCTTCCATGTTCTATAAAAGAGTATGGGTTTTTTTATTCTAAGACTTCATTTTTTAAAGATATTTTAAGATAAATAAATTCTTTCTATACTCATACCTAATGTACTTTGCCCAATACAATAGACATGTAAATCCTATAAATAGTATAGATATTATGTATAGTATAGCTATTATATTATATAATATATTATACATAATACATATAATTCATATATATATAAATTAATAGAATAAGTCTTATAATATTTATTTTCTATAAATTCCAGCATATTCTACTGCATTCTGTTTCATTTTATTTTCTATAAATTCCAGCATATTCTACTGCATTCTGTTTCATTTTAAAAGACACGATCGAATTTAATATGCAATTCATAAATGACATTTTAGCCAAAAAAAGGTAATACTTCCCTTCTTTTAAATAAATAAACCAAATGAACGAATTATACGTCTTACGCTTAAATATGCACACGTTTATCACGTTTATTATTTAGGGCATGACATTCTATGTTTTAGTCTACAATTCGAGGTCGTGCCACTTCTCTGGTAGTATCAAGAATTCAATGTAATTCATCAAGTTGTGAGATAGGCACTTAAGCGGACTAAATATCCGTACAGGAGCTTGTGACCAGCTGATATAATGAGAGGCGAAAGACTTTATACAATTTGACCAAAGATTTATATTTTTTATATACTCCACCATGCTGTATATTTCAATTCACCAATTTTTAACTTTCTTATTCGTCCTTATTCTAATTGAATTGATAAGAAAATTTGACCAACAATGTCGAAAGTTGACATTTTCATAATTAGTTATTCCTGTTGATTATATGTAACTCAAGTATTTTAGCATGTAACCTTGAAAAAATGAAGTTGATAAAAATATAGTTTATATGTATGTGAATTATTATCATCTTTCAAAATGCTAATTAAATTTTCTAATCGATAAATCTTTTTAACTCTCATTAATTGTCTCTTAAATGATATCTTAATGAATGAAATACCTCTTAATGCATTTTTTTTATCTAAAGAGATATTAGACATATTAATAGGACTTCGTATTCTCTGTCTTTTTACCATCTTTTTTCCCATCATTATCATGTGTTATATGCATTGATTGGAACTATGAAAAAAAATGCTTGCTGGGGCTATATAATTCCGGAGAATATCAAAGTTTAATGATATTTCGCTTACTATGTAATTATATGAAGTTTCAAAACATGATAAGTATACATTACTGCATTAATTAATTAATTATTTAAGTTTTCACATAAATACTGTATAAATTTTGTTATTCTTCACAATGTCTTATAGCAAAAAGTAAATAGTGCGTATGTAATCAATAAATTAACTTAAATCTATAAATAAATTATAAATGATCTAGACATTTACAAATTTAGAACGTATAAAAAAATTAATTAAACGTAAAAGGTGAGCATTAAGTACAACAACGCTCATCAATTGACGGGAGAATGGAGGGGAAAGAAAATATAGAGAGAAAAGTAAGGTGAATGTACGTAAAAAAGAATACATCATGAACATGATTGAGTGAAATAAAAGAATTATTTAAGTGATCATACGAATGAAGTCTGGTATTTCCAAATAATTTAATGTTGTTTTAAAACTTGTATGCATGAGATCATATGGTGCTTTTGAAGACATATTTTGTCGTGTAGCAAGAATTTTCAAGTATTGTTCAGAAAATACTTTTTTCATTTTTGTTAAAAATATTTATTTCGAACATTGGAACATCGGAACATTCGAATTTATTACTGTTTATAAATATTATTATATACTATTTATAACCTAATTTTTATATAATATATAAATAGTGGAAGAATATTCCTTGAATTTTTGTTTTCTAGATATCTCTAGTTGACTAATTAAAAAAAAAAAAAAAAAAATAGTTGTCTTAACAGAAAATAAAATACAGCTTAAAGTAGTAATGTTTACGTTAATTAAAATGAAACTTTAGTATTTAAAAGAAAATGTAGTATTATATTTATACTGTTGTTTATTATTCACATAAGGTAATTAATATATTTCTGAAAATCGTTAACTACGTTTATCCTGCACCCCTCTATTCTTACTGAATATAGTTGTATAAATTATTAATAACAATGATCAGAAACAGTAAAGTTTATAAAATGTACAAAAAGATATTTAATGAAATTATGAATTAAAAAAATGCTTTTTAACTTAAATATATAGAAACTGCTTTATACTAAACTGACATTGCATTATTTCTTATAGATAAATTATAAATTCAATACAAATCAAATCAAATTATATAATACAATCAATACAAATTATAACAATAAACTTTACATTTATTACATATACAGCAAAATAAAATTATGTTGACAAAATATAAAGCCAATAATAAGTTAAATATAATATATTTATATAAGTTTTGTATAAGTTTATATTTTTATATAAGTTCATATAAAATAATAAATTCTTAATTTTTTTAATATTTTCGTTAGATCCCTCTTATATTATTAGAAATTATGCTTATACATCTCATGTGATGTATTTATGTTTATATCATGACTTGCACTACAACATTCTCAACAATACCAACTTCTTTCTTCTTTTCATTTTCAACACTATCTTGATTTCGATTTTTGGCACTATCAAAATGACTAGGAGCTATTACGTATTAAACATTGCTTGGTCGTTATACACATTTTGATAATTGCATTGAATAGACAAAAGGATGATGGGTGATTCATTTGTAAATTCACTTTTGAATCAAAGCTATTTTATTATTTAATTTACATTAAAAACACAAATTAAAAATATTTGATAGTAATTTGAGTAATAGTCATCAATATATGTTAACAATGATTATTAAAGATGAAGAATTCAAAAGTATAAAGAATCAAATAAAATTAACATGTAATATACACTTTCAAGCTCACCATAAAGCTTTGATATGTAACATTTGCAAATTTTGTTGATTAATATTTTCAGTCAGCCTATTAAACTCTACAAAGTAACTTTAAAGTATTTTACAATTCAATTTTGACTTTTAAATTATAATCACAAATAAACAGAGGCCATGTAAAGTTGGAAAAATATACGAAATAGTCCATCAAAAATTGAATACTCAGACTAATAACGAATCTAATCTTATCTTCATATTGTTTACAGAATTTTATGTTATAAAACTTTTCAATTGAATTATTATATTGAAAAATGATGATTCGAAAAAACAAGAATTAGGAAGTATTTAGGAAGTTATCATTTATATTTTCATATTAATTGCATGCTATAAATGACGATAAATGTAATACAATCAGTCAATTATCTCGAGAATTGCTAAGAGTTTAGAGATTCCATAAGACTCTATGTTATGTGTTTATATTAGATCTACGGAATGCTGAAAATAAACATGTACGCGATCTAGAACGAAGACAAAATTGTGGATACTAAGTACACTCTCCTTTATTTTTAAATTTCATTATTCACTTTTTTGCTGATTCGCCATAAGTCACGTTTATTATTCGATTGACAAAATTTCTCAATATGATATTGACAAATATTGACAAATAAATTTCGTATCTTTCCTATTTCGAATCTAAATAAATAGATGAATTTCTGTCCAAGTAACTATTCGACTTTTGAAAAAGCTTCACGATAAACAAATTTTCACGTTAACAAGATCCAAAGATACAAAGAAAATTTACCGTCGAAAAATTCTTGAAATTCGGACCATTGACTTGTCATCTGCAGCGAAGACCAATAAATCCTAACGTGTTATTCATGTTTTCACGATTTATTTTTATTATGGCTCCTTGATACTAAAATCCAAAGTTTTCTAACAGTATTAATAACTCGATCACTCAATCCACATTTTTAATTATAAAAATTGCGTGTTTTGGTAAAATGTTTTGCTTTAACAGAAATAATATAGAGTTTATGAATTTTAATATTAATCACAAAATTTTTCGTAAATATTTGATTAGCATAAATTTTTTTTGGTTTACCTTGCTTATATTACTTTGAATAGAATCAAATAATTGATTAAACTACTCATATGCAGAAATTAGAAACAGAAGTTATTAAAATATATTAAAATTCATATATCAATAAATTTTCTTATTAGCATTACATACATATTATTAAAAAAATTCTTTTACTAAATTTTTTCTGATTTTATCAAAAAAAGGGTTTCATGAGAATTATCGAAAAATTTTTTTATTCGGTTATTTCTACAATTGTTCGGGTATTAAGCCCGAGAAAACACTCTCCCATGTGGAGGCAGGGAGAGGCGGATAGTGGAGGTAGATTGAGAAGACCAATATGTAAATTAACAATATTACCCGTTCCAGTTCTTGAGAATGATCAGCAACTCGTTGTAGATGGCGAGGGGAATGTTCAAGAAAAGTAAAGAAACAATATTATTTAGGGATCCTCTTTTTTCTATTCGGTTCTCGAACAACAATCAATGTCGAAATTTCGATTATGAAACTGTAAAATATAATTTAATTTTTTCACGCGTTTCATATACAAAAATACATGCTTTTTAGAAAAAACTCTATAGCTGTTTTTATTTTATTAACAATTGTTAATATTTCTATGTTATTTGGTTAGAATTTTATATTTAAATTTAAATTGTTCAAATTAAAATTTGTATACATGGAGAATGAAGAACAAATTAATTTAAAAAGGTACTGCTTTATATTGTGGGATGAATTATCCTTTTTACTATAATATCTTTTATAATTATAAAAGATAAAAGATTATATTACAGTTTTTGTTAGCTATCAGTATGAAGCACATACACATTAATTATTCTTTTGTAACACACTCTACCATCAAGGGTTTAGTCAAATTTCAAACTCCAATAATGCAAATAAATATTTAATATTATTTGATTAGAAATTATATTCCTGAATAAAAAACGTATTTTACAAATCAAATGTAGAAATTATCGTATTAGTTACAAATAACTGAAATTATAGATTAAGTTGTAACCGTATTGATATATTATATTTTTATACCTACTAAGTAAACTGTTAGCGGACCTCTTTTTATCATAAATTTCAAATATGTTTAATATTCTCTGTAGACCCCAATCGTTATTTCTAGAAAAGGTTCGGAAATTTATATATAATATTAAAGAATTATTTATCAGTGTGATATCACGGCACAATAAGCTATAAAACATTATTAGTTTTATGCATAAAAATGATCTAACGCTAATTTGCGGATACCTAAAGTATAATATCTTTGTATTTGTTATATTCGCGACATATTTATATATTATTTATGTAAATTATCCAGTCAATCAACAAGTATATGATTTGTCATTTTTATAGCCGTCAATCCACGATTATGAATATGCTTGTGAACATACTAACATATTTATAGTGTTATATAAAATGTCGATAAATATTCTTTATGATATTTGGAACTTAAATTAGAGCATGATTTTATATATCTACGTATAATTATACTAAGAATTACCAGATGTCTACGAATAAGCTATGAATTAATTATTTAGCTTATTAACAGGACATTTTTCGATTAGCTGTAAACGATTTACATAGGGATTGATTATAAATGGAAGCAAAAAATGAAAACTTAATTACACGTTTCAAGGAAAACAATACGCGTCTGAGCCGATGTAAAAAAGCATACATGTACTCGGAAATCATTTGAACTTTCACAATTAAAACTTAAAAAATTAAAATAGTTCATTGGAATTTCAAGAATATCAGAAATTCAAGTAATACTCTGAGTGAAAATAAACAAAGTCGAGTTCAGATCTTGTAACTTAAATATTTATTTAGGCTACTGTTCCCCTCGCTAAAAACCTATTCAAATTGTATTGTCATTATAGTTAACAAATGCACACGTACTTTTGCATTTGTTTTTGAATGGAAGCAGCGCAAATGGCTGAACTCTCGACGAATAGATCGACTTCCAACATTAATCAAGCGTATACCACCCTAAGACTTAAGTGACAAATGTAATGAGAGACAATCTATGAGAAGCCGTGAAAATCGTGAGTCGAGAAATGAAATAAAAGGGTACAATTATTTGTAGGACAAGTAACGCCAAAGAGCGGCATAATACCAAGGCCTATTACGACAGTGACAGACGGAGGAATTTCCGGATTCAGGCGGAATATGAAAGGGATGGAAAATGTGCGTTGAGTATAAGAGTACCGAGTTCATAGTAAGCAATCGCATTATCAACTTCTTAACGAACTACCTAGTGGACTAAGCACTTAGCACTATGCCGTTCTACAGGCTTTTTAAGTGGCGTCAGTTTTTTGTTTCATCTTATAAAAAATATATAGAGGAGAAGGGACGCATTGTTAATTTTGTATTACCGAATATACCGAAACATTACTGAATAATAAATATTACCGAATATTAACAAATATTACCGAATTTCGATAATACTAGAGCTCCCCGTGCTTATATTTTGTAATAATTTAGAAAACTGTATAACTAAATTAAATAACTAGATTATCTTCTAATTAGGATGATTTTTTTAAAAATGATAAATGCATGATAATGATAATCTACCGAGGGATAAAGTAAATTCATAAAGCCTTTACTTTAAATTGCAACCCAGGATTTGTCTACATATATTATATGTAAATTCAAAATATGCATGATAACGTGTTCATGAGCCATATATGCAGATCTGTAGAAATGAATACTATGTATTCTAAACGTAATTACTTGAATATTATTCAACAGGTATAAAGCTTTTCATAAGTGGACATCTGTATCCTTTTAAATATTTAATTCCTTATCGAATGATGCAAAAGAATAGGAATAATTATTCAGTTCTGTTATATGTTATAATATCTGTTATATTAATATTATAGATTAAAATTCAATTATACTACACAAGGTAAAATTAAGAGAAAATTACGAGATTCCTATAGTCTGTTAAAAAATTACACTTTTTAGACATTTTCAATAAGAAGTATCTTAAGATAATAGAAGTTTAATTTTGATAAATTTGATATTGGAATCTTATAAGAAATGATTATTCGAAGAGATTATTAACATATTATGTTACAAAATTTATAATATTTATATATGTTAAAGTTTTCATAAAATGCATGGTATCTTTTTTACGATAAATAATTTCATAATATATAGATTCATTTAGAAAATTGAAGAATTACGCAGAAAAATTTGAATATAAATTAGTTATAAATTGTTAATATTCATTTATAAATCATCTTATTTTAATCAAATTAATTTAATTGGATTTATATAGTAAGTTAGTAATTAGAAAAATTGACTACCATCTATCTCGTCGACTAGCCGTTATAAATAAAAATCTTCCAGGTCAAAAAGCAGTTGATTGTTAAGTCACATTATCGCGTATAATAACGAATGGCCACTTACCAGTGCTTGTAAAACTGTAAGAATCACAGAGCTGCAGAAGTAAAGCAATTAATACAGCAATCTTCAATAAAATTATCGTAGGTTTTAGATAAATAATTTGGATCACTGTTACACTTTTAAAGCACCTTCTACAACTACCACTATATCCATTGTTACAAACGCTTTTCAGGAGGGGCAATGATTTCTCAGTTTTACTGGCGGTCATTGTTGTACTACCAATATTTTGCTCACGAAAGAATTATGAACGCTTTAGAAACTCAAGTTATGATTTAATAATTCACTATTTTATTCACTGGTTAACAATAAAGTAATATAAATAGCGACACTTGTGCGATAATCGATAGCTTTTTTATCGGATAGAATAAGACTTTCAATTTAATCATTACTTAATGTACCTAATTTATATGATAACACTGTTGATAAATCTTGTAAAAAACACTTTCTCAAAAGTGAAAATTGGTTCACTTACATCGAAAGACTTCGGACATTTATTCACCATTACATTTAAATGAGGTGAATTTTATAATGAAGAGTACCCATCATCCATATCCACCTTCCCCTTAAGAATCGCTCGTCATCACTTCGGAGGCACCTAACGATTCCATTAAAAATAGCTTAACCATTATATAAATAGCATTGCACACATTAGCAGACTCGTCTACATCAATTCTCTTGCAAAAAGAAGAAAATTCGTGGCGCGAGATATCGTTCGCTTCCGCAGGTTTTCGCAGGTAAGGGCGGCACCCTGGTACGCGCTTAGATGTCTGAACAGTGCGGTAATCCCCCACAGTTAGATGCTAACGCCTCGAAGCGCTCGGCAATACTGGCGTCGTCGCAGCCACCCACTCGGCGTCGCGCGACGTTGGGGGTGGGGGGTGGCGTCGCGTAGGGCGGGTCGAGGCTTTAAGGTGCGCAAGGTGCAAGTGGTCTAGCTTTTTGTGTGCTGCCTCAATTCGTTCGACTGACTTTATCCCTGGGATTACATGTACCTCATTCCTTTTTTTTTTATTTCCTCGAGAGGCTGTTTCAAAGAATAACGTCACTTCGAGGGTACGATATGCACTTCAACCGCGGATACCTATTGTCATTTACGTGCATTTATGTATTATGTGAATTTACAAAAATAAAAAAATGGTATGTATAGATAATGTTTTATGCGTAGAAGACGCAGACGAAGACTAATGGGTAATACTCATGGGTATAAATAAAAGGAAAACTGATTGAATGAATGAGCTACGTTTTAATATGACAGAATATGCTTGTAATTTAGCATTCCCAATGCTATATCATATGCCAAAAATAGGCTAATCATTGGATAATTCTTTACCTCCCTTAAATTATATATATAAATATATATATATATATATATATATATATATATATATATATATAATTTTCGACTCTCTTTAAACCTAATTATTATTAAATATATTTTTATCATTTTAAAAAATTGTCGCTTTATAGAATATAAAATACGATTGTATGTTATTGCAAAGAAGATGTCTTCTTAATTATTTCTATTTCATCTAAGTGTCAAATTATTTCGCACAAATTTATGAGTAATTATCAATTGTACGCAATCACATATTGTTATATATATAATTCATACTTTTCTGTAATAATTGATATTTCATCAAATAAAAACACAATTACAATTACATTTTAGTTGATTAGATTGTTTTAAAATTATATTAGAAATGTAAATTTTCTTTATATGACAACAGATTTATAATAAGAGACTTTTGAAGGAGTTTCTCATTATTCTAATAGACTTCAGGCGTTTTATAATAATTCTAATTTTATCCTTTTATAATCTATATGCTTATTATAAATAGTCTAAAAATATGAGTGGTCTTAATTTTTGGAATGTATACATTTCAAATTTGGATTGGAACATATACATGTATTCTTATTGAAGATGATATTTTTTTTTATTTATTTACAATTAATATATTCTATATAGACGATTTTTCATGTATAAATGTATTAATTAGTCTTTATATTTGGTAAAAATAACATTGATATTCTAGAAACTTAGATGATTTGTTATTAAATATAAAAATACTAACATCGGGTCTATACCGATGTTTTCTAAAAATTCAAAATAATTTACCGATTTTAGTAAATTTTTAATACACTATTCAGGCCATATTTTTTGTATGAAAAACCATTCTTTTCAATATCCCTTATAAGTAGCTATTTGTTTGATTCTTTTTCTAGTAGCTTCAGTTTTTTTAACAAATTTTTTTTCCTTACACCTCGTGAGTAAAACGAAATGCTATTTTAGATAGACCTTTACTACTTACACGAAACCACTTGTGTGTGTATATTCTCTTCATGCACTCTTCATCTGGTCTCTCGGGAAAATTCTATAAGGATCTAAACTGAACCATTTCGATTTCAAAATCATGTAGTAGATTACGTCAGCTTATCAAAATATAACTTACATTCTTCATTATTTGCTAGTGAGACATCTAGAATAATTCTGGTAAATGTCATGCGGTCAAGTATGAAGATAATCAGTAGTTTATTAAAAGTTTTTATTGTATCCTTTTTAAATAAATGAAGAAAGAAAAATAATAGTAATGTTAGATTTTTTAAGCTGTAATTTTGAAACTACCATTAAAATTAAGTATAACCTGGTTGTAAATATTTATAATGATTAATTATTTTAGGATAAAAGAAATTGAATTTTATACACTTATAAATCTTTCACGTAAATTGCAAATTACCATAAATGTTACTTAATATTTATATATTTATTGATAAATCAACATATTTAATATCAAAATAGTTGTAAATTTTTAAATAAAATTTAATATATATATATAAATTAATTTATATGAAATTTATATTAGAAAAAAATAAGTATATCCAGAAATATTTAATAACTTATGTAGCAAATATCAGTAAAATTTTGAACTTCATTTTTTCACATTTAACGTCCTTTTTTCAGAATGTACTGTCAATGTCTTATATTATTAAGTTAAAAGTAAATATATCTTAAAAGTAAAGGTTATATTAAAAGTTATATTACTATTTATTAAATAAAATTTGAAATAAATCCTTGCAGATTGAACCAGTGACTAATAATTTAATAAAACTTAGTTAGTGAAAAGTCATTTATTTTTCAAACTATCATAAATTTCCATTCGTAATTTCATAACTTTCTTCAATAAACTAACATGTCATTATAAAATTGAGATTTAATATTTTCCAAATGTATGTGGTGTTACCACATTAAATATATTTTACGTAATTCAATATATAAAATATATAATACAAAAAACATATTTTTAAAAATTTTAATAAGCATTATAAATTTAATCTTCCAATGTTTTTTATGATAAAGGTTAATTTTAATAAGAGAAATAAATATATGTTTCAAAATTGTAGAATATTTCCATACAATCTCTGTTTATAATAACAATATAAGTTATAGACCACCATAAAAACACCATAAAAATATAAATATAAAAAAGTAATTAATGAACTTATTAGAAAGTTGTGTTCTCTTTATATAAGAAAAGTTTAAACGTAAGCAATATTTTGAAGAAATTCCTATAGAGTGAATATATATGTGAACTATTAAATATTAAAATTAAAATTATATTAAGTTTTCAATTAAAATAAGATACTCCATAAATTTCATAATTTTCCAGTGCTTGACTTTCAATATTTCGAATTCTTACTTTTATAATCTATTAACCTTATATGAAATTTTCTCCGTTGTAATTTTTAAACATAGCCCCAACAATTTAATAATGTATTTGTTATAATGAGATATAGAAATTAAAAAAATTAATTCTAAAGAAAGTTCTCGATAAATTAGATAGTTAAATTTCATCAATAAAATTACTCAGTATATTTTTAAATATAAATATAATTGCTATTGTCATATTTGTATAAATAGGCTGATATCAAATAGGTAATAAATATTATATTATTAATTGTATTATATTGTATTGTTAATATTTAATATTTTAGACTTTATTCTCTGTTTTTTCTTAAATTTTCATACATTTTTTTCTCACTATTTCTTCAGATTCATATAAAATAAGTTTTTCAAAATTGAGTAGAACGTATTTAAGGATT
>JAPYYT010005286.1:0-12619 GCA_030522565.1 Ceratosolen corneri | reverse complement strand
CTGATCGCGGATAAGCCCTTCACTTATCACAACCTTGTATTGAGAGATCACAGGTCAAAAGAATCGATACTTTAATTCTGAAGACCAAGCGGAATCTGCTGCGGCGCCTGGAGTCACGCTATTTAAACTCTTAACCCCGCTCTTTGCGGGGGGGAAATTTTCTCGCACATCTATGAGAGTGGGAATTTTCGGTGATTGGTTGACAACTAATTATTCAGTTGTCATTGATGTCCTTTAACCGATAGTGTAAACGCCCCCTTAGGCGGTGAAAGTATCAAACCGGCAGTCGGCCGCACGTTTTCGCACCGACTTGGCGCGACGTTCTGGAGAGCCGGATCGGCGCGTAACCTTATCCCGATATCTCGGCTCGTGACGTCACTTGATGTTTACATTATTCGAAAATATGCATCTATACTGTGAAAAACAGCTCGTACGATATTTGGCTGCTTCGCGTTAATTCCTGGAAGTTAATTAATCGACGACCTTTCGAGAACAATGCAAGGATAACTCGATCGTTTCAAATCACTGTTTACTCAAAATATATATACATATGAAATATTATTTCAAAATTCTTTTCTCTTTGGGGCATCCGGCAATCATAAATATAAAAACATTCTAAGCAAAATAGTAAAGAAACAATATGATTTAGGGGTCCTCCTTTTTCTATTCGGTTATCGAACACCTGGAAACACTGGAAGTATAAACAAAGTATAGCAATCACGAAATATGAGACATTCCAACAGAATAATTTGAAAGTAAACGACGTAAAATGATATCCGAATATCATGGCAAGAGTCCCATTTAAAAGTAAACAAATATTAACAAGTGACGACTCGAGATTCTGTCGAAATCGCGAACACATATGAAAAATTATAACACGATATATTTGAATTAAATTCATTGGTAGTAAAATAAAAAATAAAATAAAAAAACATTAAATAAATTATAAAGTTCTAGATTTTATACATAAATATTGTAACTAATTGTGATATTATTTATAAAAATCTTAAGAATAAATTTATCAATCTTGTAACGTTTAATATTATTGATATTTCATTACAAAATATTTAGAATTTTTTATTTTCATTGTAAATTTAAACTAGTCTAACATATAAATGTTGGATCATTTATGAATGGGATCATAATTTTATTAATGCTCGTGCAAAATTATTCAAACACTTTCTATACAAGATGTTCTAAATTTCCATTCATCGTTATAAGGTTAGAAATGAATGTTGACAAAGTTGAAAGAAAAGTTTTATAGTTATCTAAATGTCGTATTTTACATATTTACATATAACTATTAAAATAAATCATTACTCTATAATTATGAATAATATGAATTTCGAATAAGTAGGATAAATAAAAAAATCTGTTATGCCCAACAAAAGTCTATATTTAATTTTTCTATCACCATCTATTGAGTTATTTTATAAACTGAACTGAATTTTGAAAATGGCGCTGTTAGCGCGTGGACCTAAAAGTATATTTTTTCTTTCTATTAATTATTATTTTAAGTATATTTCAAACTCTGCAATAATACAATTATATAAAAACTATACTGCAAACTTTTTAGCATTTAATAAATACTTGTATAATATTCAATTCTTACATACCGGTAAATTTCAGAATTTAACCTGTATTCATGTAAATTATTTTAATATTAATTATTTATTTAAAATTAAATTGATAGATTTTCTTCTAAAAAAAATAAATTAACATTTATTTTAAATTATACATATTATAAATATAATTTTACATCTATAATTATAAATATTTTATTTGCTTAAGATTTGTATAAGTATTTTAGAAATATCAGTGTAACCAAATGATAAAAAAAATTAACTTTATACTTATTTTGATAGATATAACTACTAAACACAAAGAATCTAAATATGTTATATATGATGAACTTATAGAACATCGAAGATTGCAAGCTCAGCGATCAGTTTTAATAGAGATCCAATCTCATAGATCTTGTAATGAAGTATATAAATATTGTTCTCGATATGGAAAAATTAAAAATATATTTTATTATTCTAACTCAAGACTATTGAGGGTATGAATTAAAATATTTTTATATAAAATATTTTATTTTTTTTATTATATAACAAATTTGTTATAGCATTTTGCTCTTATTGAATTTGAACATCAAGAACATATTGATAAAATTTTATCTATTTCAACACATATAAATTATGAACAAATAATACCAGTTCATTCCTCAAATTTATGGTTTCGAAATTTAAATAAATCCATAAATAACACAATATTTAATGAATCTAAAACTGAATTTTGTAAATATACTTGCAAAATATTACAAGATGGTGACATTATAAAAATATTATCAGATATTAATACGGTAAATAAATATATATTTTTTTTCATTAGTATATTACTTATGTGAATAATTTTATCATTTTATTAAGCAGATTTCAGAACAAATTTTGTCATTATATGAAGCAACAAAATTAAATGATATAGGTGTCCGCTTAAGATTTTATACAGCTTATCAAATTGAACGAAGTTTTCATGGCTTATTTCCAAATATCGCTGTTTTACCATTTGGTTCTACAGTTAATGGATTTGGTAAACAAAATTGTGATTTAGATTTAAGTCTTCATTTTGAAAAAGAGAAAATTGTGTGTATTTTTATATTTTTAAATCTTGTTCAATATTAAAATACATCCTTATTTACTTTAATTTTTTGCATCTAGGAAAAAATTAATAGTAATTTAGTGTTCCATACAAAATATTTTTCAGTTAATGATAAACATAGAGTCCAAAACTTTATGGAAATAATAGCTGGAATAATGAATATTTGTATACCAGGTATTTTTAATATACGAAAAATTTTACAAGCTAGAGTTCCGATTATTAAATTTGATCATAAGCTTACTGGAATTGAGTGTGATCTATCTATGACAAATACGTAAGTTTAACTTTTAAGTAAATTTTGATCATTTCTGTAATGTTATATCCATTTATTTTAACAATATTCAAATTATAGTCGACTGGTACTGACAAATATATTTTAATAGCCAAATTGAATTAACTGGATATAAAATATTTATTACGATTCGATAAGTTATATAAGTTATTACGATTAATTGTAATTTAATTATTTCTTGAATTGTTATAATATTGATATTTTCATTTTCCATTTTATATTTCATATAGAAATTATTTTCTATGTGATTTTATTTAGTATATAGATTAAAGAAATATTATAAAAACTATTCTTTAAAACAAACAAAAATTTGATAATGAAAAAACATCAAAATAAAGTTATAAATTATTTAACTTTTACATTTTTATATTATTTTTTGTATTTTTAAATTTAAGAATTTAATAAATTATTAGATATTTCAGAGTTTTATTTTGTTTTGTATAAATTTACAAATATTTAAAATTTTTTAAAAAATTACATTCTATTTTTAGGTCTGCATATTACATGTCTGAACTATTATATATGTATGGTGAAATGGATTGGAGGGTTAGACCTCTTATTTTTACTATAAAAACGTGGGCTAAAAATTGCCTTTTAACAAAAGATACTGCTGGACCATGGATAACAAACTTTTCATTGTCACTTCTGGTATTATTTTTTTTTCAACAATTGAAAATACTCCCTCCACTTGATCTACTTCAATCATATGCTAGTAAGCAAAATTAAAAATATAAAAAAAGAAATATTTTTAACATAATATTTTAAAAACTATTTTAAAGTATAATTGAATGCATACATTTTTTTTATTAGCTAAAAATGATATACGTTTAGTTGATTCGCAGATCGATTGTACTTTTTTACGAGATATAACTAAATTACCAAAATACACAATTGAAGTAAAGGAAGAATCTCTTGAAAAACTTCTTTTAAATTTTTTTAATTATTATAGTATTTTCGATTTTGATACAAAAGCTATTTCATTGAGAAAAGGTGAACCTATATTAAAGCCAGAACAGTATCCTATGTATATTTGTAATCCTCTTGAAATAAGTTTAAATGTTAGTAAAAATGTAAAAGTTGAAGAAAAACATCGAATACAATATGAAATGCGCAATGCAGTGTGGACTATGGAGAATCAAAGTAAATTAAAAAATTTAGGAATAATAAATCTAATTTTTAACAGAAAAGACGCTATAAATGTGAAATTTAAGGAATCCATTAATATTAAAAAAATTTTTGAAACTGATAATTCAGTAATATGAAAACATAACAAAGTAATAAGTTTTTATGTACATAAAAGACTTTTTTTTACTATTGTTGAACTAGTATCTAATTTAAATCAAATTATTTTATTTGTCTTAAATTTAAGTTATATTTAAAATAATTGTAAATAAATATAAAATATTTAAAAATAAGGTACACAATTTGTATCATATTGTTTAGTGTTTTTTATTCTTCATCTTTTATTCTTATTAATATCATGATATACTTCTTTATTCTATACAATAATAATGCATTTAGAATCTTTGTAAAATTTTTGTAAGTTCTTAGATTATTTAAAATGTATTACTTATTTTTTATTAATTTCTTCTTAAATATGAAATATTAATTTTTGCTTATTTTTGGAAAAATTTAATTATTTACGACAATCTTAATTAATAATCTTTTATCTTTTCTTTCTGTATCAATGAGTTATTAACGATATTTAAATATAATTAATTTTATTTTTATATAATGATTAATATCAATTATATTAATGAATCATTATTGGTATTCATTTTTTTTAAATTAACTTTCTCTTTTTCATTACAAATGGCCAAATTATTTTTGAGTAGCAATCATAATTTAATCAAATTGATTATTCTGATCACTAATAGTATTGGTTGTAATTTATGAAGAAATATTTGTAAAAGAGCTTTATAAATAAAAACTTTTAAACTTTACTCAATGAGTATTAATGAATATTTGATAGTTAACAATTGAAAACAAAATGCAAACAATATATTTTTACTAATTTTCATATATAAAAGAAAAAATAATAAATATTTTATATAGAAATATTAAAAAATATATTCAAAGTATTATAAATGAAGGGATTTCAGTAGAAATATATTTGAATTAAAATGTAGAAATAGAATGTATCTGTTTCTATAAAATAATTATTAAATCCGTTATAAATAATAAAAGTATGAGTGTAAAATGACACACAGCATTTTGAGCATTAACTTAAATTATTACATTAAAGTTGTATATACGCAGTTATTAATATTGAAAAGTAAGTATAAAATTTATTTATATTCTAAATTTATTTTAATGATTACTACTTTTAGTCATTATCTTTTACTTAATTTGTTTTGCTTTTACGGTGGTAACGGTGTTGATGAACATGGTGTTGACGAAGCTGGGAACGTGTTTCTTGGACAGCTGCAACAAGGGTACGTACAGCTTCTTCGTGACCTTCGAAACTATCTGCTTTTTTGAGCTGATTAAGCGGTTCAGTATTGCTTCCATCTCCACTAACATTACCACTGTTGGTATTGCCATAAGAAACAGAGGAGATATTCCGCTTGCTCTTAGGGCGAGGGAATGTTTCCCAAGAACGCTGCTTATGTATTAGTGATGATGATGTAGGAGATGATCCAATTAAAAAAACTAAAGTTTTCCTTGTATCTTGAGTAGACAAGCCTAGTGCCCCATCGGTGATACTAGAACGTCGACTTTCAGAACCAGTGCTTAGACTATCACAGCTAGCTCGTCTACGTCGCCGCTCTCTTTTATTTGTCGAAGTTGTTCCGTTCGTGTAAAGAATATCTTCCGAATTTTTTAGTGAAATCACTTCTTCAGGTACCGGGTGTACCTGAGCTTGCACTCGTTTTTTCACGTCACCCATAGTTGAGGCTTCTGATATTCGCTGGTACTCGTATTCATCTAGATTTAACAGATTCTTGGTTGATTAATAATGAATACATAACTCATTTCGAAAATTTTTATGTGAATATGAAATAATGTAATAGACGTTATTCTTCACTTGTGTGGAAGTATAAATTAAAAGATGGTTCGAATAATAGTTATGTTTAAACTTATCAAAATTAATATCATAGGACTCCATTCAATTTAGCATTAATTGCCTTTTTTTGCTTTATTGCAAAAAGTAGAAAATAAAAGTTAGTAGCATTAATATTATTAAAAATGTTTGTTTTTTACAGAAGTACACATTTATTTAATGGTTTTGCATATCTTTTACTATTCTTTTAAGTAATAGATTATAATAAAATGTAAATATTCATTATTTTAAAATCGATTTTTCATGGAATATATTTAAATGCTAATATATTTCAATATAGGTAAGATATTTTAAAATATGCCCTTTATTTAAAAAAAGTTTTATTATTTACTACTAATCAAATATATAAAAAATATATATAAAGTTTTAAAAATTAAATATAAATATAAGAAATGTTTATATTTTTGTTTATTTTAAGTATACTATGTTATAATTAAATCATTTAAACAGAGTTTATTCTGAATAAACTACCTTGATGTATCAACTGCTGTGGTAGAAGATTACCAACTTGATTTTCAATAACTTCGATTGATACATCATTTCCGACATTACCACCTTTTAGCGTTCGATAAAGGGAAAGAACTTTACTGGTTGATGAATGTCCAGGAGGAGTCTTTGGCTTAATGTTTTCTGGTGATTTTCGAGAACGACGAGTTTGACTTCTTTCACGTACCTCTTCTCTACTAGGAGATTTTTTTCTATCTTCTTTGATTCTGGCTTTTTCAATCAGCTGGCTAAGAACACCTCTTTTTGACTCGGATTTCGTTTCATAAACCACTATATTTCCACTTGAATCTAAAATAGTTTCAGTACTGCTACATGGTGTTCTACAACGACTTGGAACTTCTTTTGAATCTACAAAACATTTCTCCAAGTAATCAAATTAGTTTTTTTATTATTGAGTAAATTTGTAATTTTATATTCATTATATTACCTTTAGTGTACATTGAATTGTCATTAGTACTAGAATTTCGTTGATGGCGATATTCTTTGGTTGATGGTTGTAGGGGCTCTTGTATTTTTAAACGTCCTAAATGGTCTAACAAAGTTTGGAAATGTTTATGACTATTAACATCTGAAGCAGTTGTACTTAAATCCCTGTCATTTATGCTTGTTACAAAAGATTTAATGAAAGGTTCTAATTGTTGAGCAACTAATTGTAATTGCTTTACTTCGTCTTTAAACGATAATATGTTATTCATCTAAAACATGTAATTATATTATACACATAATTTGAAATATGTATTATATTATGCTTGAAAAGAATAATACAATAAATTTACTTGAGAGTAAAAGATTTCTTTTTCTAATTGAATACGTGAATATTGTTCTTCCCAAAGTGCATTAAATATTGTATGTAATTTTTCTAATTCTACTTGATGATATTCTAATTGTTGTTCTAATGAACAACAGTCTCGAGAAATATTTTCATATCGAGTTCCCAATGGAATATTAGCTCTTCGTAATAACGTAACATCGCGATGAAGCTCGCCTAGTCTCTCTTTAACTGCTTTCAATTGATTACCTAATTCTTTCAATTGATTATCAAATATTTTACAGTGATTGTTGAATCGACTCGACTCACATATACTTTTTGTTTGAAGTTTTAAGCCTAATTTAGATTGCTGAAATCAATTAAAATTTTTTATTATTAACATTAATAATAATCATTAATAAATTTAATGGATACTTAAAAAAATTTTCATTTAATTTAAAAAATTAAATAATACATATTAGGATTAATGTTTTTAATGAAATTTAATTATTTTATTCGAAAGAATTTTTATAAAAATTTTAATTTTTTTAAATAATATTTTACTTTCCTTATTATGAATAAAAAAGTAATTATATAAAATAATTATATTAATTGTTAAGTAATTTTATATATCAATTGTTATAATTTACACTTAGAAAATTTACCATTTTTAAATTAAATTTAAAATAACAAAAAATATTAATAATAATATTTTTATATATTTTTTGTTTTATTATGCTTCATTATTAATAATAGATAATTAGAATACAGTATTTTGCGAATATTGATTAAATTTTAAAATAACAGTTCATAACAAAAAAACAGAATTTTAATAGTTTATATTGATATTATTGACATTTAAATATTTATTTCATAAATTAATCCTAATAATGATTCTTATAATAATTCTGTAATATTGTTTAACATTGTACAGATATATATATATATATATATATATATAATTTATGTATTCAAATTAGCTATCAACATTTGATTGATTATAATTTTTGTTTTATAACGTGCTTTTTAATTTATATTTTTTTATTTAAAATATTTAAAACTTGGATAAATTATAAACCAAATATATCATTTATATAAAAAATACTAATAATTTTTTATGATTGTTGATTACTGTCATAATATAAATTTTTTAAAACAATTTCATATATGTAATTTAACATACGCTTACATAATAACGCGAAAATATATCTTTATACCTGTATTAACCGAGTATCCTGTTGCTGAGGCAGTTGCGATTGCATATGATCATAAATCAATTCTTTGGGTGTTAAGGGTAAGCCAATAACAAAAGGTTGTAAAGTTTGTGTAAATTCACTTTTATAACTGCTCTTAAGATTGGCACTTAGTAAAGGCGGTCTCGATAAATGTCCCAACTGAGCAACACGGCCAAGACGTTCGAGCATTGAATGTGCTAATTCCAAGAATTGATACTTGCTTGTTGCACTTGTGAATGTTGTACATAGTCCCAAGTGCATTTGAAGAATAGGTAACGCGCTACCTAATGACAGAAGTTGCGTCCGTACTATCTTTTCTTTTGTGTCAAAGTCACGATGAAGTTCTAATAATACCGTAGAGTGGGTTTTGTTCACCGCTTCTTGAATTCCCTGGAAATATTTTGATAAGTTTCAAACATCCAAATTAGAATTTCAAGAAAATTTGAATATTTAAAACAAATATTTAATAGCTTAAATATTAAAAGATTAAAAGAGGAATTAAAATTTTTATATTTTTATAAAAGTAAATTATTCAGTTTGTAAATGAAATTTAAAGAATTTCTTTAAAAAATTAGTTTAAATCACTATTTAATAGTATTTAACATATAGGAGAAAACAATATATATATATATATTCAGTTGCCAATAGAAATGTTTACATTAAATTCTGATAAGATATTGAATTACATTGAATTATTTTACATCGAGTGTCGTATTACAAAATGATTCAGTTATATTCAAATATGAAAGATTAAAATTTATATAAAGTATATTAGAAGGTTTCTACTTATTTTTAAATAAACAATTATATAGTAATAACATGAATTTTTAATACATTTATTTTTTATTTTAAGTATCAAATTTTCATTGAAAATTTAACAAAATTTTTAAAACTATTCAAACCTCGCCATAAATTATATTTATTGAATGCAGACAGAACTTGGTTCTCTAAGTATATCATTTCGCAGGTGTTTAATAAATTAATTTTTTCAATATGTTCCATGTAAAGTGACTGTTTACATTTATGCTTTTTCATTTTAAAACAAATTAATCATTTTATACTGTCACTAACATTATATTAAACCTGAAATTTGCTTATAATCATTTAATCAATAAAATATTTAAATATTTTGTTAGAAATTTTGTTGCAATTTTATGAGATATTTTATTGTTTTTATATATTTTTTAAATTTAACTTCATTTAATCATATTTTTGAAATATAAATACTAAAGTATAACCTAATAGTATAATTATTATTTAATGTTTATTATTACATATGATGTGCTAATAATTATCTATGCTTAAATATTTTTTGAAGGCCTTAGAAAAATAATAACATAAAAAATAATGGTCAGTTAGTTACGTAGTTATGTCAGTAATAATGGACTACCATTATTTCTTATTTAGTTTATTTCTATTAGTCTTTATGTGCCTTTATGACGCGTAAAACATGAAAATTAGGACGGTTTATTAATTATAGTCCACATTATTTTTAAGTTTTTTTGTGTATTGTACATATACTTATAATATCAGAAATAAATTTCAAAAAACAATACAATATATCGATTATTAAAATTTTAGTTAAACTTTATGTTTAAAAGAATAATAGATTACAAGCCTGTTTCTTTGAATACTGTATTCTTATAACAATATAACAAATATTGCTGAAGCAATAATACAATATATGTGCATACAGAATGAGACAGTAGCATATCAAAAAATGTACGGGTCATTAAATATTTTTCCAACATTATAAACATACATATACTATTATTTTGGCATGCTATTCTTTTAAAATATATTAATATTTAATATATTAATATATAGTAATTTCCCGTAACTTTACAAAATTGATTTACAGAAGGATTTGCAAATAAAAGAAGCTTACAGAATAAAGTGCCAGAGCTTAAATAACTTCAATACCTTTTAATTAAGTAGGACTGAAATAAAAATGAAATATAATATTAATGAAAAACTGAAATTTGAAATGCCCAATTGAGGATCAAATCCAAATCTGAATAGGGTAGTGTTCAAAGGTATAATGATGTAGCCATTATATACCTGACAATAGGTGTTCAGCGCTCGCTTTTCTGTATCGAGATTGTGCTTGAGTTCATCGAGCTGTGACTTAAGATCGAGGAGTCCATCGCGCATCGCCGCCTGCAGTTCACAGATCGAATTGGCGGCATGCTCCATTTTTTTCGAGGTTTGTTGCCAGGCTGTGTCAATATCGACACATTGAAGTCGTGTGTCAGCTGGTGCATCACGAAAACATGTAGCACATAGCATGCACTTATTGGTTTGATTAAACATTATATATTCTTCACCATGACTATGGCAGCGTCTCTGTGAGTCCTTCTTGCACTTGCTCATGTGTACAACATCATGTGACGAAAACATCTTGGCTCGATGTGTGTGCTCTCTGCAGTGCGTGCACAACGCTTGGCCTGTTTCACCAATCAAAATATTTTATTATACTACATTAATACCTAATGCGAAGTTTAGTATTAGTCAGCACCGAACGACCGATCTACCAACGCTTGTGTCCAAAAGCTAATCGATGGCCGTATCGGTTGAATTACACTTAAACTATACTCTACCACAAGTCGTGCAGAAAAACATAGTAGTCTTGTCTCGCTTCTCACAATTAGCACAGGGAGGATTCTCACAGTTGACCAATTCAACAAGTTCCCGCATTAATTGATCGATCGGTGGCTGCTGTGCTCCATCCTTCATCTGTGTTGTTTGCCTGTAGTTTCCGCAATAAACTTCGTATCACTATGACCATTCAAGTAGGATCGTTTCCACCTGGTAATGAAATAGCGAGCATGCTCTCGGTCTATCTATTGACTTTCGAGCATTAACAAAGGGAACCACGTATTTGAAGAAAATGCTACAGGCGTATCATGCCTTATTCAATAAAATTTTATCAAGTTCTCCCTGTCTTTAATATTCTTTTTCATTACCTTTCGTGATTGAAAACTATTCTTTCATACTATGTGCACAAAGCATGCAATAATAAACGTTGAATATATTTTGCCTATGTTTGTTAGCATAAACAACTTTATCAAATAACTCACAAATATTAATTTATACATTGAAATTGAATATAATATTACTCCATAACAGTCAAATATATACATAGTGCAATACAATTCAGTAATGAATAATTGTAATAAATATATATTTTTTAATTATTATAGATATAATAAATATATATTTAAAATTATTATAGCATATAAATTAAAATTAAAAACTTACCCACAAATTGGGCAAGACATTTTGCCATCCAGTTGTGGACCATGAAGACAACGCACACAAAATGTGTGAAAACAAGATAGAAGGCATGGATCATTGTAGTAGTCGTGACAAATGCTACAGAGGAGTGGATTCATGGGAATGGCTGTTGATAGGCTTATGCCAGTATTATCAACGTTCTCGGAATCAATTGTTTCCCTCCCTATAAAACTGGAACTCGCCATCCCTTCCTTCAATATACAATATAAAGATATGAATTTTCTTATCTAATTTTTATAATATTCTTCATTTTATTACACAGTACTTGGTACTTTATCCTGTTCCATCCAGACTTTCATGCATTGTTTCAACCATAAATTAATTATATTGTATTGAAAGTATATATATTTAAATTGCACTTATTCTTAATAAATATATAATTGCACAATTTTAATCATATGAATCAAATAAATATTCTATATATTTTATTTTCCATTATTATTGATATTAAAAATTATTTGCATATTTGTGAAATATTTATTTATAAATTTTCATTATATCGATTTACTGCAAAATTATACAGGATATTAAAACAAATATTTTTGGTTGTTTTCGAGATGTAAATAATTAAACTAATGTATTATATATCACATATAGCAATATTATTACTAATATTCTTAATACACTCACTATTTTAATATTTTAAATATTTTTATTTGAGATAAAGAAAGTCAATCATTTGAATAGTAGAAATATATAATTTATCTATTAAATAATCAAATCAAATAAATAATATTTTTATTGTAATTGAAAAGTTTTAATAAACAAAATTAGAATATAAGAAAAGTAAAAGAATGGAAGAAAGTATGCGAGGGAAT
>JAPYYT010005285.1:0-12892 GCA_030522565.1 Ceratosolen corneri | reverse complement strand
TTCTATCTGCTTCTCTCTCTCTCTCTCTCTCTCTCTCTCTCGCTCTCTCGCTCTCAAGCGTACACACATATGCAAACAGGGGCGCGCGCGCGCATACCCGCAGACACACAGTCGCACGCAAACACAAATATACACACACGCGTGCGCGCGCGCGCAATAAACAGCAATAATATACATATTTACCATCTTACCTGTTTACCTACCTGCCTAACTATGCGTTCCGGTTATCTCTGCCATTCTCTTTCTCTTAATGTAAGATAGTTAAAGACCGCGTGGGAGTCTCATTCGAATATTTTTATGCGCCATCTTCCGCCATTCGTTAACCTCTCCTTTTTCATTTTCTTCCGTTTTTTCCATTCTTTGGATTACATGGATCGGAAAGCATATTTGTGGACAGTAGTTTTTCAATAAATAAAGCACACGTACGGACATCTAATTTTGAACAAATAATGAATAATGAAAGAAAGAATGAAGCTCCAATCATAAGAATAATAAAAAAATGTAATTAATTTAGAAATATGTATTGCATATATTTTTAACGAAACAAAATTAATAATTACTTTTAGAAATGTAGATTACAATGAGAAACAAGATAATCTTATAAAATTTTTTGTAAACTTGGTCGAATCTTTCTCTAATTATTAATATCCTCACAAGTGTTCAAGAGATAATATATCATATAATATACACTTAATATATTACAGCGTTCTCTATACTTAACAATTGGTCATTATCATTTTTCAAATAATTTTTTATTACATTGTGGTAATTACGTTGGCAAATTTATGAAAATTAATTATTCTGACGACAATTGTGATCATAATTTAGTTGGTATATATTTTAAACTGTATGTATCATGCGCACATATAATATAAGTGATCCATAATTCAAAATAATTGCCTTGTAGATTAATTAATCAAATAGTTTGGTAAAATATATTATATCATATACTATTCTAATTTTTAAAATTACTTCTAAAAATGTAGACTACATGATTCTTTTTTTTTTTTTTTTTATTTCAACTTTTATTAAGGTATGTATTCGCGTTGACATATTGCTTAATTTAATTGAAAATATTATAGAATGATAAAATTTTATTATAAAGTTACGTATGTTTTTACAGTAAGTTTATTCTTTATTTACAGAATGTGCTTTTTTGCCCCTTTTTACCTATGCTTTTGTCCAAACTTCAATATGTTCTATTTCTCCTTGGTTCGGTATAATTTTAAATTTATTTTCTTTAAATTATTAACCGGTAAGGTATATTTTTGAAAGTACTAAATTTTATCAACAGATAAATTGTAATTAATTATAAATGACGCCCTTGAATTAACTATAAATGATTGAATACGTAATTAATAACACATTTTAAACGACATTTTGTCTACTAATGAGAATGAATTATTTTACATTGAATATTGTGGATATCATTTATTCAACATTTGGTCGAACGATATATTTATAAACGCTTGAAACTATATATTAAAAACTATATATTTTAAAAAAATTTTATATTTATAATATTATAATTATTATAACTAGTTGGAAGCAATTTCAAGTCGTTGAATTCTAATTAAAGAAATTTAATTATATAGAATATAAATTATTTAAAATTGCAAATCATTATAAACTTTTTTGCAAAATTTTACAAACACAGCTCGAAAATTGTAATTCTAAAGAGCAAAAGAGAAAGTTCCTCATGGTTCTGTTAGAAGTTCAGTTTCGAAATAAATTGAAAATTCTAATAAACTTCCACCTACTCACTATGCGCCATGCGAACACTTAACGTCTACTTTCTTGAACGAGGTTGCCTTGAAGTTCGACACCTAATTCATGAAAAATCGTGTACCATTCAATGAATCCATTCTTCCAACATCTCGTCACTGTTATTCATGCAACGGTAGTGTCCAGCTGCTCGCTGGAATAATTCTGTTCTCACGCGCTACGAAATCGTGATTGAAAATTCATTATACGCATCGTCCGCACCGTCGAATTCGTAAGTGAACCGTAACACTTCTTTTGTGTGAATGATTGAATCTCTTGTTTGTTTTTCGTTTGAAGATCAATGTTGCTTTCTCCTTTCATTTGAATATACATGCTGTTTCTCACTTTTTTCATTGATTTTCTATATGTATGTATATATATATGTATATATATATTGCCTAGTTGCAGGCATGTACGTGCGCAGGCATTAAAGATGATTGGATATGAATAGAGGGTGTAAATACATTTGTTTAACTTCCAGAAAGTGGCTAAATAAATAATCAGCATAATGTGGTAACATTTTGTATTTATTATTTTATTCAATTGTGGCGCTATAGATAGGTTTTTCATGTGCCTAGTTTGCAGGCGAATGAATGATTATTCGTGTACATACGTAGTTACGTACTTTATAGCGATTTATTCTAATAGCTAACACATCTTATCATTAAATAATAAATTTTTAAAAATAAACAAGACCAAATTAATAAACTGAATGTTTCGTTCTTACATTCTTTTATTTCTTTTATTATTAGTTCAGATATACTAATGAACTTTGTTAGGAAGAAACAATGTTTTCTTTTTCTTCGGAAAATATAATGAAGAATATAAAGCAATGATTTAAAATTTTGAAGAATATCGTCTTGAAAAACAGCTTTAAAATTTTAAACAAAACTCATATTCGCTAATATGCGAATCTACCAATAACTTGATTTTTGTATTCCGTCTAGGATCCTATGAATTCAAGAAATTAATTCAATTCAAAAAAAATTGACTTTGCTTTTGAACTGTTTTACAGTATTGAAATTTTAGGTAAACAAGTGTAATATCTTCTAATTTTATTAAAGAATTTAGTCAAAAATATTATAATGTTATTGTGTAAGCCATCGTGAGCCTAAACAAAAAATTATATTCTGCTATAATTGCCCCAATAAGTTTCTACGATAATGCAAAATAAACATAAAGTGGATATAATGAAAATCTCGGGACGTTTGTACGAATATAAAAGCAAGCGAGCGTGTTCTTGAGCTCGATGTTACGCTCTCGTTACGTTTACTGTGGTCATATCGTAATTTCCGCAAAGGTGTCACCGAGCCTCGTCTCGCTCATTTAACTTACCCTAAGCTTGCCTTTCATTGCTAGCCAAACGACTCTGTATTTTTCTGTTTTTATGAAACAGTTATACAATAAAAATAAAGCCCTAGGGCCATTTATTAATGCGGCTTTGTAACTAAAGACATCTTTATTGTAGGAATTATTTTAAATTTACAACTCGTACTTGGATGTGGTTACCACAGTTTTAAAAACATGTTCGACCAAATGCTTTTGTACATTATTATTTTCAATGGTTGATGAGCCGGGTATGTTGAAAGATAATTAATTTTAAATCTTAAAATTCGGCGCGAGAGTGGATATTGAACGTAAAGTAAAATTTTATTATTATTCTGTAGTTTGTAAATAGGTGTAAAAATTTTATTCTCGAAATCATCAATATACAATCAATTAATTATGTTGAAATTTTTATCTCTAAGATCTCTGAATACTGCCATATTTGATGAGTAGTGCGTTATAATTATATGCCCCTGTATTTACTAAATGTCAATGGACAAATAAGACATTATAGATGCGTTAATTATATCCCAAGCGTTTCGTTTAATTATTACATGAAATTTTACATTTACAAAGTTAACAGAGCAAAACTATTTGTCATGACAATTAAAGCTATAAAATATGAGAAGAAACGACATATCGTTTATTTATTGAAAAAAAATTATAACATCTAAATTGTTGTCCCCTTAAAGCTTCGAATCAATTGCTACTCTGCCTTTATATTATAACAATGCAGTTTAATATCATTTAAAGAGGAGCAATAAGTTTTTGATCTTTAATCTTTCAAATTTTAAGTATGACGAGTTTAATATTACCAAGGATAAGATTTGCATTCGATCTGCAAAAGTCAATTGAACCACCACTGACCGGAGATGGAAGCTCAACTCGAACGTGATGTATTTTATGAGAGGCTTGATAGTCGCACAAACTATCCATCCACCAACACAATAATCGAAGCTTATGGGATTTATACAAATTTCATATGCCTATTAAACTGTTTATACAATTTATAATCGCGTTTATTATTTCTTCGACATTTTTAATAGCTTGCTTTCCCGATCTTTTTCTTTTAAGATTGTGTCGAGCCAATTTATTACAATTTGACATTTGTTATTGAAAATTTTTCAAACGCAATTTACCCACATTTAAAGATTATTATAGACGGGCATTCTTTGGGTCTCGTGACATTATTATATACGCACCCACACGCACTATACATGTTTGCGCAAAAAAATCTTCACCTCAATGTGTATTATGGTATCTGTATTTCACGTGCCTAAAATATCGATTCTTATTCTTCAACGTGAAGTTTATTTTTCAATACTACAACCATGCATGCATTTAATGTATGATTCAAACAGTCAAAGCCTCTTTAACGTTCGAAGATGAAACGGTAAAGTTTTTAAAAATTAGTATTAACGTTCGTAATGAAATAGGAGAATGTTTCCAACTTGCACTACATTTATATTTACTTTTCGTTTTATAATTTTTTAAAATACACACAATACACATTGATATTAGATTTACACACACACACACACACACACACACACACACACACACACACACACACACACATACATTCGTATACACGTAGTTTAAAACAATGAATTATATCAATTAGTTTATTTAGCTTTTGCATCTGAAATGTGTTGTATAACATATCACTTGAAAAGTAGTCACGCTATTTGAGATAATATTGACTTATCGTTACAATTACTTTAAATTTTCAATATAATATCAACGAGCATTTTAACTTTACCGTAAACTGAATTCCTTTTAATATTAAGGCATTAATGCCGATACCTTATTTTACACTTGATAATCTTATACAACAATTTGCTAAATAAGCAGTTAAATTAAATAAAGCGAAACGGGAGAAACGAAGACAAAACCATTTTTGTTCCCCGGTCGATCGAACGGATTTCCGTAATTTTAATGCCGGACAGCTCAATTTAACAGGCTTTTATCTATGTGCTCGTGGAACCAAGAGCAACCCATACCAGTGGAATTCCAGTACACGATCTCGAATAGAGCAGAACCGCGCCATACGAACCAACTATAAAGTTGAATCCGCAGCTTACATTACCTGGACCAAGCGCACACGTGTCTAGGTATAATAGAAGGATGGAGTGAGGGCTTCTAATTTCCGGCACTGGCTGACCGAAAAATAAGACACCTTCGTACGCAAGATCATTTCGAGCCAACGCGAAACCCGACTCGCTCGCCTACTACTTTCTTACTTGTAATATGAACACCTTGCTTTTCTCCACTGTGAAGTGACTTTTCCGAGTCTATTTCGAACTCTATTTACTTGAGCCGCTCGATCGTATTATATTATTCTAGCTGTTGGCTTCTTTCTTCATCAGCTCTGTCGCCAACTCGCTTCGGACTCGCTTCGGACAATGTTTTACGAATATTTTCAGATGGCTTGTTACGAGGTTGATTAATATGAAAATGTTTTTCAAATTTAGAAACACTATCTACCGAAGAGAGCATACTCTATTTATTTCTGATTCGGCTGTACCTAATTCCGTGCGGTGAGTAGGAAAATATAGAGCGCTGAAAATAAATTTCTCGCCGTCGTCACGTGATACAGGAAATGAAAAGCACGCTTATTTATGTTTTTATTTAAGGAAACGTTTGGCTTTAAGGCTTTTGCTTTTTCCAAGTTGAGCTCGTTTTCATATGCACTTGTATAACATTTAATATTTACTTACCTATTGTCATTAGGCACTATAGAGAAATGATTGAATTAAATTTCATTTCGGCTGTCTTCGGGATATATTTCGTAATTAAGATTTTCCTTATGAAATCATAAAGATATTTAATATAAAATATATCATTAGTATATCACGAGAAATGTATGCCACCTCGCATTATCTTATTTGTTAATTAAAAATCAAATTTCTCTCAATAACAAAATATTATGTTCAGTGCGGGAGAAATATCGAATACATAGTATCAAAAAGTTGGATCCTTATCGTAAAATTTGATTGTCAATTGTAAGAATATCTTCATCTAATAAAAAGCGAGTGCCAAATAAATTAATATAATCTGCAAACCGGTTTCTAATTACTTCAGCTTCGGCTGAAAAGAATTTAGAAAGCCAGCTTTAATATTTTAATTTTTACATGGTCATATGTGAAATGATAATTAAGAAAGTGCCAAGAATTGTGAATTACCAAATTTTTTATATAAATATTTCGATAGATAAACTTGTATTACCATTTGCTTTATCTTACGAGCCGCCTTCAATCGAGTAAATGTTTATAATATTTAAATTGGGCGGTAATTATATCATTAATTTTATAAAGCCGAAAGAAGCGTCGAAATGATTATTTATGCAGCAATTGGTGTAAAAATGTAAAAAAAAAATAGTAAAAATTATATTTAAAAATGGAATATTATGATTCCTCCTGATAGAGGAATAGAAGAAATATTTTTTTATAAAGAAAATTTGATATGAGTTATATATTTAATACGTAATAAAATATTTTATTATATATTATTAGATTAAAATATGCTTTCTCCTAAAGACCTTGTAAAGTATGGGCATTTTTAATGAGTATCGTAAAAATCCATCGAATTAACTGAAATAATTTTTTTCCTCCGGTATTGCTTCTTAAATGATAAATAATATAAGTAAAGTATTAAAAAAAAAATTAATAAAGCATTAGTAACAAAAATCATGTTAATTTGAAATTGAATTATTATTAGTGAATGCCTCGTTATTACCAAAATAAGCATGTGTACTAAGAGCGACGTTGATGTATTGTTCACTGTATTCCAGAGAATAGAAACTGTAAATGTAAAGGAATTTAATATTAAGTCAATGTTCGTCGTTGTATTCAAGAACTATGAAGCTTATAAAAGAAATGCTTCTAATAAGCGTATTAGCTATTAATTTTGTAAACATCCTATCAAGAAAGAATTTGTATCCTTACAATAATAAGCCTTATTTTAATCATTAAAAAATTTAAACAGTTGCGTTTAATTCTTTCATTTTAATGAAAAAATTTCACTCTCGAATAGTTATTGAATTATTATTCTAATTATTCGTAACGAATGAAGCTATTCTAATATTTGGTACAGAATATTTGGCAGAATCGCTCATTAAGGAAGATATTTTTCATCTTTGATTGAGCCATAACCTAGACGAAAAAATAAATTGAAAATTAAAAGGGTCTGGCGGACGCTGTCGAAGCCTCTACGGAACTGCCTACGATTTACTGGTAACTCGGTTAACATGACAGACCCGAGTGGCAGGTAGATGAGGTTCACCTCGATATCTCATTCTCTCGCATATAACCTCGAGTTTATTTAGGCAGATGCACCAACCAGTTGCCAGCTTATCCGCATCAATTTTCTTAGCCGATGTGCTTTCTGGACATCCTCTCCTCTCTCTCCTTTGTCAGAGGAAGGAAAGGTGGATGTCTTAGAGGATGGTGCTTGCGAGACTTGAAGAGCAGTGGCTTCAGCACGACTGAAAGGTATCGGCAGATTTTACCGATTGGAATGTGTCCTGCAGTAGTTACATTAGGACGACTATACACTTTAGCTTCCCAAGTGATCGGATCTTTCGATCATTCGCTCCATATTATGCTCCGCAATGCACATTGGATACGTTTTTACAAAGGGCTTATTTTTTCCTTTATTCTAGCCATTTAATTTATACAGGCTGGAAAATAACTTGTAATGAGTATTGAATTTATAAGCAGATGGATAGGAAATGCGTAGAATTGAATGTTAACAAAAATTTTATACCCTCGAGTGAGTTTTTTCAATTGTTAAATAATTTAAATTATACTTTTTAACTCGCGTAATACACTTTTTTAACTATTGAATTAAAGACTCTGCAGACTCATGGGCAATCTAGTTTATTGCAAGTAAATTAAAACAGAGAGATTTAATACAAATATAATTGTGCGAATTCATTGACGCAGGGAGTGAAAATTTGCCTGGGCTAATTAGACACACAGATAAGAGAATTAATAATTAATCATTATTAAATAAGACTTGAAATGAGAGTCTTGAAGTGATGTGGCTGGTTATGGCTTTATGCGGTGACATCATTGAAAAACCAAAAGCAAGTATAACTGATAACTCGGTTCCTACATTTCTTAGAAGTAATGCGTTAATGTTGTTGTTGGAAGACGAGGAAGTATAATGGGTAGGGATGGATGGTGTATTCTAACTTGATGATTTATTATCACATCAGTGAAGTCTCCTCCCTTTTCTCGCATGCTGTCTCATCTTATTCGTTCCCTTTTCACCGTCCTTACTTCTGTAAGATGAAGTTACATTGGTTGTATGAAAATTTTCTGATTGTATAAATTAATATATTCAATGAGACTTGGATCATCCATTCCTAGATGTTATTTATGGATTACAAGTTGTGGAAGTCATTTGGTAGCGTGGCATCATTAGTCATTAAATCAAATTAAATTTTTCTCAATTTCATGCGCAAATTTTTTATCTCTCCCGCTCGTTGTGTTGCTAATTATCTGGAAATTTGAAAAGTGTTTCTATTTTTAATTTAATTAATTAAACGCCAATCGCTTGCTCAGTTTCGTTATATTATTGTGCACTACACGATAAATTTCATTTTTCTTAATAACGAGTTCAATAATAATGCATCATTAGTTAAGTGGCAAGTTATTCGATCGAAGAGATATTTCTACAACATATTTTAAACAAAGCTTGGTGCATAGTTGTAGAAATACACGCAAATTGTTTGATCTTAATTATTCGAATTACTTAAATGCAAATTTGCCGCCTTGAAGGTGAACTTGGCATCAACTCTTGAAAAGTTTCCTATTAAAAAACAGCGCGCGCAACAATTAAAAAGGGAATAATCTTACTCAATTTACAATGCATTCATTTTCTACATAATACAGGATTATTTAGTTTACATCGTTACACGAGGAGGCGAGTAGTAATTACGAAAAGGCACCAGAATGCGCACATGAAAAATAAAATGGCAAGGAGGATCGTGAGCTTCGCCTAACAAGAGCCTCGGGTAACACGCTAAACTTTGCGATGGGAAAGTACGTATTTGGTAAGCGTGTAAGTAAGAATAATTCATGTAAATGTGCGCCATGGCTATGCCTATCGGTATTTTTTTTATACTTGCACCGGAAACAGACGGAGATAGAAATCAGTTTTGAAGCTCGTGTAGCCGTGGCCGGCACATAGAAGATTCTCGGTGATTAGCCGCGAACGTAAGTCAATCGATTAATTTCAGATAAAGTCGGCAATGTCAGTGCCTTCGACGTGCTACTTTTTTTCCATCACCAAACATACATACGAAAGTGTATTTATGTGCATCTTGGCGTTTTTTTTATTTATTTCAATTATACTTAATATTAATTAAATCCATCAAATTTATAATTAATTAATTGAAAAATGATTATTATTGCAGTCACAGTGCGAATTTAATATACGTTGGAACTTTCTTTCGAAAGTTGCATACTTATAGTAATAAGTAATTGTGTTATTTAATTTTTCGTTTAATTGGAAAAGTACAGTTTAAATAAAATTTAAATCTTTTATAAATCAATAAGCATTACAGAACACGAGATTTCCGAGGAACCAGACAAATAATTTTACATAATCTTAAAGAATAGAAATTCTTAAATAAAATATATTAAAATACCGCCAGCCAAATAGCTTATTAATAATTTATTTGCATTTGTTGATATTTGGCAATAGGCATTCAATTATTTATTGACCTTAAACATTTAACTCTATTTTATAATATTAATTTCCATGTTGAATTTCAAGAATATTGTCTACGATATTATTTAATTTATGTTAGTAAAATTTTGTTTATGAATTAATTCTAATAAATTGAACAAAAAACATTTTTATCGATATTTTTTATGTAATTATTCCCAATAGTCCCATTGTACAATATTGTTATATAATCTATTTTATATAAGTTTCTCCATGCTTTTAGGCTTTATTTCCAAATCATTTTTTTTCCATTACATTTTGTATTTCTTTGCGTTTGTTATTTTTCACTCTTTACATATGAGAATCAAAACTCGCTCTGACTATGGTATATATGTGTACCGTTTATTCGCAATTAGGTTCGGACGATCAGCTTGGATAAGCAGCGTATCTGTCCAATCGCGATAAGACTTAATTACGAGTGAGTGAGTGAGTGAGCGAGTGAGTGAGAGAGAATGAGAGAAAGAGAGAGAGAGAGAGAGCGAGACGCGCCAGCATATGATCGTTTCTCGGTGCAATTTGATGCAATCGTCCAACGTAACTGATATACCGGAAATGACCGATGATTTGTGCAACAAAAAATCGGAATAAGTAGCTTATCATCAAAGAGATTGCGACTTTTTGTAACAGTTCTTCTCAGATTTGTTAACGTTATTGCGAAAGCAAATAGTTTTTATTGGCTGTTTAAATAAAAATTTGAAAATGATGAATATTTGTTTTGATTTAATAATAAAAAAATGTGTATAATTTTTGTAGAGATCTATTGAGCAGTCAATAAGAGAGCAATGGAAGTTATATTATAAGTAAGATTTTTAAATATGTTTAAACTATAACAAATCAGCAATCATATGTATTAAAAATTTCCATAATTAAATAATTGTGGTTGAATTAAAAATTTGATTGTAAAATATATAAACTTATGATTTTAGAAACATTTATAAATATTTAATGATTCAATTTATATTGATCGAAAAAAAACTTGAAATTAATCTTATTGACGAGAATAAATTTATTTCAAATCCTTATAATTAAAGAAATACCATTAAACATGTTTGAATTATTCTTTTATCTTTTTTATATATTTTTATAGATTTATGTAGGAAATTTTCCTCACTTAAATAAAATCCAATCTATAAATATGTGAAATTATTAAATTACTTGTATTATGCAAAATGGTTATATTTTACAATTCAGATAATGATACAATTAATTATTCTCTTAGTGTATGCATAAAGCAATTCAAAATATATATATATATATATGTATATATATATATAGAAGATAAATAATAGAAAATTTTAAATAATTTTAATTAAATCCTACTTAATAATTAATTAATATTTATGCATTTTCAATTTTATAAAAATATTATAAATGCAAGAATTTGCATATTTATGAATATATTTTTTTTATAACATTATTTTTATTAGACCTACATTATTGTAATAGTTTTAATACTTGTTTGTGTTTGATATGTTGACGTAAAACAAGTTTAACGAATATATTATTTCATATTTTTGATCCTATGTTGTAGCAGAAATATTTATGAAAGTCAATACTTCTATTAAAAATGTGAATATTATCGTGCGAGAAAAACATTTTCAAAAGAAAACTTACATTTACTCATAACCATGAGCTTAAAAAACAATCACAAGATATCCAATTATAATTTAATTCACAACTGGAGATTTACAATAAAGTAGCGGTAAAGGAAATAGATGTAATTAAATATGAAAATTGTTCTTACCGATGTGAAATCTAATCTATGTAGATTATCTGCCTCAAGATGTTCAATGAATATGTAGATTACTTGTATATGAAGAGTTGTTGTATGTATTATAATTAACAGAGTAATCCAATCAATTATTTCTCAGTGTACAATTAAGACAATTCAATGTAAATAAATACAGTGCAAGGTTGCATTGTATGCATGGATATTTCACGACCCAGAAAATAAATCCATGGGTGGAGAATACACGGGAACAGAAGAAAAAAGGCAAACATATTCAAGTAAAGTGAAATAGGAAGAATGAGGAGACAATATGGAAGATATGAACGTGCGGATGCCGAGAGCGGAAGTAGCCTCGGTAATAATGAATGAAGGAAAAGGATGTTCACACGATTTGCGCACGTCACTACAACACCATCATCCATCATTCTAAGCAAATACAACATACGTTGGTTGCTGTTCTAGAATCCGTAGAAAAATTAATCTTCGTATGTTTTTTGAAAATTTTTAGTTCCTCCCTCGAGACAACTTGTGTGCAAACTTTAATTCATCGACGAACTTCACAGGAGCCATTTTTAAAATTAATATTTTAAAAGAACGACGTTTAAGAGAATATTTTATTAAATTTCACGAGTGACTTATGTAAGTTCTTCTTTTTTCACTAGTAACTATTTACGTGGATGATGATAAAAATGAAATTTCTTCTACTCCTAGTGTGCAAAAAATTTGATTAATTTATCGATAAATGCAAACAATTGATAATTAATAATTTGCCTTGTTTAAATTAAACTTCAATTATCGTCAATGATCGATTACGTCTAAACATTTTAATATACAACTTCAGCAAATATATTAAAAATTTTTTTCTCGGTACAAGAAAGATAATTGAAGACTATACAAAAGATATAAATTATTTATAATCTGACATTATTTAAAGCATTTAAACGACAAGTAACTATATTCTCCCTAATATTGTTCAGAAATTGAAAATTTCAGACCTTTATTAATAATTATCTAGTCACTCCCGAGGAAAGTCGTTAAATATATTTCTAACCTCATTAAATATCTCAATTATCTATTGGTAAGCTTTTTAAAATGCGCTCGTCAAATCATTCCACTAACAACTTTCGCAATCCACTGCCTTCGGACTTGGAGCTGTTAAGATATTTTTGCATCAAATTCTATTCGACTGATTTCAATATTAAACTAAGTTCACCTCAGTGTGCCAGGAATTGGTGTAAATTGTTTTGCACAGCCTCCTTGGATTGCCGGGGTCGAAGAGTTGGCAGTCGAAGAGGCCCGAGAGCAATGGCTCCACATGAGCGTGGCAGTGAAATG
>JAPYYT010005280.1:0-10873 GCA_030522565.1 Ceratosolen corneri | reverse complement strand
CTCCAGTGCAGTAAAGTGGTCTTACAACACCGAGTTTTCTCACCCCGCGCAGAAGCCGGCTTGTGTACACAAGAAGCGCTTATCCCCGACTCTGTGCACACTGCGTTATAAAGCCCGTGACTGATCCAATGCCTACCCTGGAGAGAGCTCCCAGGAAGGTGCGCAGCTGGACCGTCGCGTCAAGAGGCAAGTAGCAACCCGTGCGTCTCCTCACGCCTTACCCCTTTCGGATTGTACACCATTGAAGTAACGAAGATACATACTCTCATAAAATAACTAAATAACTGTAACAACCGTTGTATAAAATAATAGATAGTTTATCATTAAATAATCTCAGCCAGCATACACACGTGTTTAACAATTTAATCTATCCCGAGGTCAACATCAATCCCATTATATCCGCACTCCTCAACATCAGGGAGAACATACAGTCTACTACGGTAACACCCCTATCAATAGACCGTCGGAACAGGTAAGGCTGAGGCCATGAAAGCTAGGTAAAGGGTACCTCATACAGTAGTAATATGCACAAGATCCTTTTATTGATAGTGTTCAACGTCGGGCTAGAATAAAATAAAGGAATGGGCGCGGACCCGAGTGTGTTAATTTTCCCCATGGATGTGTGAGGGAGAAACTGATAGTGGAAGGGTCGAGATAGCAGGGTAAAAGAATCGTAGACAAAATAGGCGGTTTTAATGCCGGTTAACACTTAGATTTATTGAACACAAAATAACTTGAAGAAGTCGCACTTGGTTAAACAGTTAATTACACTATTGTCGTTGTAAGAATTGTTGTATGCCGCACTTACACAATACGCGGAGCGCGGATTTGTTTATAAATGGAATCTACGTTCTTTCTTGCAAAATAATCGAGGTTCTTTTTATGACGGCGAAGTGTCCCGACGTACGTTTGAATTACGATTAGACGAATCGTAATTGGTTTGGTCTTACAAATTGATTAAAATGAGATTACGTATCTTGCTCACTCCAAAAAATGAACTTTCTGCATAGAGCCAGGCGAGGGGAGACGTAATTGTTGCTACTTGCCTCTTGATGCGCTGTTCCAGCTGCGCCCTTTCCTGGGAGCTCTGTCTAGGATAGGAATGGTTCAATCGCGGGCTTCTAGCATAGCGAGCTCAGCGTCGGAGAGAAGCTTCTTGTGTACAGAGACCGATCATTGTGCTGGAGAAAACTCTTGATGTAAGACCACGGTACTGCACTGAAGAGCTTGAGAGAAATCACCCTTCGGGGTACTTGTGGCCTTATTTTATAGCCGTAGGGCAAGCTAGGCCGCCGAGGGTGTACAATTATTAGGTGGTGGGGGTTAACTAATTTTTCTACTCTTTTAAGATTGATGAGCATAGAAGTTTACTTCCTTGAAAAAGGGGTATGAAGCAAGGCCAAGACGGTGGAGAAGGGGCTGCGCTGCGAAAGTGCATGCGTCCTGCACCAAGACGTTGCGCGCTGCAGCTCATTTGCTTGCTGCGCTTGGCTGACGAAGCTGTGATTGCTAAATACAATTTGCGCGCACGAAAGACATATGATGACACCGGAGAGCGACTAACAGGTGGGCGGTATCGTTACAAATTCAGACGCAAACAATAAATGTACATTGCAGGAGTTACATTGGATTGGCGTAAAAAACATAATCACAAATAATATACATAATATAATAAACAGATATTGTAGCAGAAATAACATACAAAATAAAAATGGTATTATATAGTGACGACTCGGGATTCTATCGGAATCCCGAACAATAATGAAATATTTGAATTAATTGATATCAGATAGAAATTATTGTGAATTTAGTGAAACTAATATTAACAAATAAATCAAATAAGATTCCCCGACACATGCATCCAAATTTTATATTTTTAAATAATATTCGATACTAATTAGAAAAATTATAAAAAATTATAAAAAATTATAAAAAATTTAAATAAATGAATAGAATATTAAAAAATATTAATGTTAAGGTTCTGAACAATGATAAATAGGCATAACTGATATACATTGCTATCACCCATGAATAAATTATTGAATACTGTTCGCGAATTAACCCGAGTAAAATCTCTCGCAAGGTAGTATGAGGGAGAGATGGGTGGACATGCAGAGATAGCAGGGTAGAATAAAACAAATGCGAAGACCGTGAGGATAATGTTGTAAAACGATGTTTATTTTAACGTATTGAAATATAATGCTGTCTTTAGACGATATGGTATTAATATAATGCTGTTTTAATTTTGAATTATAAATCTTGAACTATCTTCACATTCAGTCATGATTTGAATACCGCGATAGCTTTAAATGAATTTACAAAAAATATTGACTTCAGTGAGTTTAATTAAAGGTTGCTTATTTCCGCGCGGACGCAATATTCTGGCGTAAATTGAATTTTACGACGCTTGGAGTGATGTTATGTTTTATGAATTGTATGTTGTTGTAGTCCATAGCAAATTCAGGCATAAATTAAATCTCACCAACCATGCACTTGTTGTGTTAGTTTAGATCAACAGGGTTCACCTGTGGGTCGGTGTCTGCTTACTGTATTTGAATTCTGAACGAAGTACTGTTTCTGTCGCGGGTAATTGATGAATTGCGCATCAGTAGACGCTTCTTTGGTTACACCTCATACCAGGCGATTGAATGTTGGCGGTTGCCTTGTCTATTTGGATCGTGTCGAACGAGTAGCACTAACCAGAGCATTTGCTCCCCTCTTAGTGCGCGACTTTTGAACCTTCTTATTTTATTACCTACATTGATCGTTGAAAATATAATCACTATATTCAACTTTTTATTGAGAGATTACTGATCAATAGATCGCTAATACGATCCTGGAGACTCATCCGTTTCTGATGGAGCGCGCCGCAGACACGATATTTTAAGTGTTCACCCCGTTTCTCGCGAGGGGGGATTTTTGTTGCTCAACTGTGAGAGTGGAAATTTTCGGTGATTGGTCAAGAGCTCATTATTGGTGCCCGTTGATCGGTAGTGTCGACGTCCTCTTAAACGGTGGAGGCGTCAAAGTGTAGGCCGGCCGCGCGTCCGTCCGTCGGGTCGGCGCGTGAAATCTTGTACCGACGATTCGGCTCGTGGCGTCGCTTGATGTTTACACTTTTCAAAATATGCATCAATCTGGTGTCAAAACACATCGTATGAAGTTTGGCAACTACGCATGGGTTCTTGGAAGATTTTGTCCGTTAATTTTACGACACGCGCCTTGCAATACATGTGATGGTCATACCGACCATCGGCGATCTTTCGAGTGCAATGCTGAAAAAACTCGATCGTTTCAAATCACTATCAGTGCGAAAATGTACATGAAATTGTATTGGAAAATTCGTTAACTCTTTGAGAACATCTGATAATCATAAACATAAAAAGTATCCAAAATAAATGGCAAAAGAAACAGTATTATTTAGTTAGTTTCGAGTTTCTTATCGGTTTTGGAACAAATGCAAACAGAGAAATTGAAATTAAATTTTCATAACATATTACTCAAGATAAAGATAGCTTTATATTTATTATCCATTATATTTCTCATCTCATTTCAATAAACACCGTTTTACAGTATTTCATTAAACTTTTGCGACTTCATTTCTTTCTATCCCGCTATCTATCCCTTTACCCAATACCCACGCCACCTTTAGGAGAGCTCAGCACCGGGACAGTTCAGTACGATAAGAAATATTGACTAGAGAAAGAAAAATATTAAGATAAATTTGAAATATTTATATAAAAGTGGTTACATTTAAAAAAGTACGATTTTTTTATGACTTAGTTTACAAAAAAGAAATTATAAACAAATTTATTATTTAAACGAATTTTTTTCACAAGATTTTGAATTATAATTGTAACAAATTCTGTATAATCAATATAAAACATTATAATAAAATCTACTGATTACAACATTTTATAATATATGAAAAATATATTAGTATTTTACAATATATTAATATTTGGAATAGACTTCGACAATCTATATAGATATTAATATTTTATACCCTATTATCTATTTTAATTGATTTTTTTTTAAAACAATCTTAAAAAATGAAAATGATATGCATATTTAATTTTAAATATCAATAAATAAAATTTCCTTTTTTATTTCATTTTTTTTTCCAAAAATGCCCTAATTATTTATATAAAATTAGGATTTTATTTTATTTAATTACAAGAATATATTACATGTTATAAGATATCATCATTTATTATAAATAATTATTCACACACGCACTTGATTACTTGTAATTTATGTTCTTGCACCGTGTTGATTTTATTATACATTTAAAAATATTAATAGTAAATGCAGTATTTTAATTTATTTAATATTTTATTCGATAATAGTTATATCCGAAAATAAATTAACTATTATAAAATTGAACAAATTTAAATATGGTAATCTCAAAGAGGTAGTTTTATTAATCTTTGTTATAAAATTAATAATATTTTAAAATTACATACATTTATCAAGTATATCATCTATACCAGATTTGATAGAAAAATTTTTGTTTCCATTATTTTCAAAATTGAATAAATATTCGATAAAAAATTTTATAAAGCTTATTTTATCCGTTATACAATTATTAATTTGTTTAAAAATCATTGGTCCATTTGTATGTATTTCACTTAATTCAGAAATTTGAATCATAGTTGTTAAAACCTGTAATTATAAGAACTTTTTATTTATAACGATTTTACTAATATTATTGAAATATGTAATTTGATTTATTACTGTTTTTAATTATATTTTTCTTATTGAAGTGTTCGGAAATTAACCCGAGAAAAATCTGTCCTGCGGTGGTGTGCGGGAGTGGCGGAGAGAGAGCAGGGTAGAATAAAACAAAGGCGAAGACCGTGTGGGTAATGCTGTAAAACGGTGTTTATTTTAACGTATTGAAATATAATGCTGTCTTTAGACGATATGGTATTAATATAATGCTGTTTTAATTTTGAATTATAAATCTTGAACTTTCTTAATATTTAGACATAAATTGAATACCGCATAAGCTTAAAGTCCACACGAGCGCAATATTTAGGCTTAACTTTGAATATCACGACGTTTGGAATGGTGTTACGTTTTTATGAATTATATATCGTTGTAGTCCACACTACTGTAATATTCAGGCATAAATTGAATCTCACCAAGCATGGACTTGTTGTTTTAGTTTATATCAACAAGGTTTATCTGCGTGTCGGTGTCTCCACTTACTGGATTTGAGTTTTGAATCAGGTACTGCGTATGACGCGGACAATTGATGAATTACACATCAGTAGTGGCTTGTATCTGCCTGTGCTGCTCGCAGATACCTGCGTGCAGGGCGATTGAATGTCGGCAGCTGCCTTCTCTGTTTCGATCGCGTCGAGGAGTAGCACAATACAGAGCCTTTGCTTCCCTTGAACTTGAACTGACTTTTGACTTTTGAACCTTCTTATTTTATTACGTGCACTGATCGTTGAGAAGATAATAATAATAATTAATGATCAATAGATCGCTAACAAGATCCTGGAAGCTCAAGCGTTTCTGATGCAGCGCGTCATAGACGTGATATTTTAAGTCTTCACCCCGCTTTAACGACGGGGGGGGGACTTTCTTGTTCATCTGTGAGAGTGGGAAATTTCGGTAATTATTCAACTGTCATTGGTACCCTTTTGACCGGTAGCGTCGGCGACCTTTTATATAATAATAACCCTAATACCGACGATTCGGCTCGTGACGTCGCTTGATGTTTACACTTTTCAAAATATACATCCATTTAGTGTGAAAACAAATCGTACAATGTTCGGCAACTGTGCGTAGTTTCTTGGAAGGTTTGGGTTCTTAATTTTACGACACGCGCCTTGCAGTGCACGTGATGGTCATATGGACCATTGTCGATCTTTCGAATACAATGCTGGAAAATCTCTATCGCTTTAAATTACTGTCAACACGAAAATATATGTGAAATATTATCGGAGAATTCGTTGAATCTTCGGAGACATCTGGCAATCATAAATATAAAAAGTATTCAAAACAAATGTCATAGGAAGCAATATTATTTAGTGACTTTCGAAATTCTATTCGATTCTCGAACACATATATATCTATAAAGTAGATTTTATTAATTTTTTTATATTAAATCTCGATTGAATAATCAATTTATTTCAATACAGTTCAAACAACTTTAGAATAAGAAAAATATTAAATTTGAATATACCTTGTAGAGTAATTTCCAATCATTTGGTTTTTTTTGTAGCATATACGATTTATTCATACTTGTAACGGGTATGTTGCACATGTGTGATAATAATTTTTTTAACTTATGCACAATTGTCATATTTAAAGGATCCATACAATATGTAATAAAATCAAATCTTTCATTTAAAATAGTGACATTCCTTGTAGGTTGATTGAATATTTGCCTTTAAATATTTTACCAAAATTATAAATATTTCAAAATTATTAGAAAATCTTATCAATTACCGTAGAAATTGTTCGCCAAGTCGTGTTTGACAATGATTAAACAAAGAAAAGAGATCCATTTTTTTAGAATCATTTGCCGCTTTATTAAAATTAAAAGAATTTGTATGAGATAGTATAATATTTAAAGTCTTATATGATTCTTTATTTATGTTTACATAATCTTTTCTATAAAAAATATAACTTATATTTATTAACAAAGCAGAAATGTGCAATAAAATTCTTATTAGTAGAAAATATAAGTATCAGAGAATGAAAAGAAGGGATAAATAATCTTAAACTATACAACTAAATTCATCGAATTAAGTTAGAACACAAATAAGTAAAAAAATAAGACTTAATTTAGTGAATAACGAAAGCAAAAAAAATAACAAGTATTCTTAAATATCAAATCTAAAAATTGAAAGCATGATTCATATCAATAGTACAATAATATTCGGATATTACCCCGAGTGTGAACTCTCCCCAACTTGGCGTGAAAGAGAGGCAGATAGTAGAAGAGAAGGGTTAGCATCGATGTGAGTCCACAATGTCTTGTGTAATGTTATGAGACATCTTTATTGATAATAAATTGAAAAATATAATGTTATTTCCTTCATAAACTGGGTGCGATCATCCAATCGCGATATTTACGCATTATTTGAATGCCGTGTTATTGGAATGATATTTATAATTGTTGAAATTAAATTGAAATTATAAATATTGAAAATAATACTTTTATTGTTTACAAGCCTCGCAAATGATCTTATGATGAACGTTTCACTTATCATGCTTTTGTAATATTTATTGTGCCAGATTAAAATAATTACATGTACTACTTGTCTTATAGATGTGTTGAACTATTTAGTCTCTTCGTCTTTTTCCTTATCTTTGATACTACTTGTTGAGTAATACACTTATGTATGTTTTGAGCATATGCTGGGTGTCAGTCGCTTTTATAGACTGCTAACTTGCCAATGATACTTTAATGCAAGTTTCGAATGGTAACAATAATTCAGACAAAGTACAAGTTTTTACAAGTAATTACTTGTAAATTTAACGACGATATGTCCGGCAATAGATTTGGTTGCCCCGTGGTCCAAGCAGAATTGAAACATTTATATGATTCATTAAATCTGATATAAATAAAATATGTGCTTTGTCTTCAGCTCAATGTTAAACTAACTACAGAAGTATTCTTAATAAATAATAAAGAATCATATTCTTTATTTGTTCATTTAAAACTCCATCTCTCTAAAATAATAACATCAATGTATACTTTTGTAACCTTAGTACCACCTATATCTTGAATTTATATTTTTTATCTATTATATAGCAACGGTTTTTATCAGATCCTATTGGGTTATGTATTATAATGTTTAAATAGTCATATAAACTAAAATATCTTAATTTTTATTCATTATTAGTTATTATTTCTAAACATTGCATATCTTTCGGTTTCACAAAATATTAAAAATTTATGCATTTATAATAAATTCTTAGAATATTAAATTTTTATTTTAAACTTGTAAACTAATTTTATTTGCCTAATTTTTTATGTCTATAATTATAAAAAATTCTTTAGAAATATTCTTAAGATCTTTTCCTATAATTATGTTGTGTAATAAGTCTTCATAATTTACTTCTATACTATTATACATATTCTTTTATCATTGATATATGGAAATCACTAATAATTTATATATTATTTTATAAATACATCTTTTAACTCTACAAAATACGTAATTGCTTTTATTCAGCTATCTTCTACCTAGCTTTAGTGGGCTCAGTTTATCTGAATTGACGGCCTATTGATAGGAATTCCACCTGCTTGTATGCACTCTCGGATGTTAAAGAGTGTTGATATAATAAGGATTGATTAAATAAAACAAACATGTGTGTGTGTGCTGTTTTTAATCATTTAATAATGTATTCTCTATTTTTTGTACAGTGGATGGTATAATTATTTATACGTTGTAGTTTGTGTGTGTGAAATAGCGTTGAAGTCGTGGATGATCCGGGAATCGTAATTGATAATGGCCTTGACGCGTGAACGGAGAATCAATGGTAGTTGAAATCCACCATGCGGCTAAAACCCTTTTAAACTGTGATGGATGTATCAAAACTCTTTTGTGTTGTTTCCTCTTTGTATGTTGTTAACAAGGCCTCAACAGTTTCCTTTACCTACATCTGTACTAAATGGCTGGAACTATAAACCCTGTGTTAATAAAGTTACCTAACTTCAGCTGTAAGGAGTGCATCTACTTCGAAACCATTGACGGCGGCGCTTAACCAATTTTCGTTGCCTTGTTGTAGCTTCTTTTACGATTCTCTCTTTGAGATCCAAGTGAAGATTGTACGTTACTCAAAGATAACCAAAATTGCACTTTTATATTCATAGATACGATTGTCAAATTACACGACTACGGCGCGATGGTTTGTTTATGATACGGATGCCCGAACAATTTTATTTTCTTTAATCTTTTGACCCAAGTTTGATTTTTATAACTAAAAGATTCTTGTGGCTTACTGTATACTTCTATTCTTTATTTAATAGTAATTTATATTTACTAAAATATTTATTATTGTTGTTTTGAAGGAATATGTTAGATTTACATACAAAATGAAAAAAGAACATTCATTTAGTTGAAGTATAGAAATCGTAAAATTTAAATGATGCAAGTTCAATACCTAGAGATGTTAATAGTCGCTCTTACAGTGTATATAGTTATTACTACGAATGGCTGAATTATTACAAAATAACGTAGATATTTTTAATTGCATTTGCTATTAATATTTTATATTTTTGTAAATAATAAATCTATAAATCCCTAACCCGATTGAATAAATTTTAAATTATATTAATGTTCTATCTTAAATCGTAATAAAAAATTAAATTTTAAATACCTATATTTCTAAGAATTTATTATATATTTTATGTTATAACTATAATTTAGAACAAAATATTATCACATAATATACGTATATACGTTCTATTAATTGATGTTAAACAATTCCATATGCATTTTTTAGAATACTAATTGACTGATAAAGAATTAACTTTTAAAAAATATTAAATTTGTTGATTTTTTTTATTCATTAATCTCTATATTGAAATGATAATCTAATTATATGTATCTTCTAAATGATTCTAATTGATACATTGATATAATTAATAATTTGTCAAATGATTATTTTTAAAAATTATTATTAATAGTAATACTAAACATTTATACAATTACTAAATTATATTATATTATTATTTTATGTGCAATTAATTATAGTAATATCATTAAAGTTATTTGATACTGTTCGGAATTTCTCCCGTGAATGTTATTTATTGATTAAATGCTGTTGTAAAAGACAAAAAACGAAGTTTATTGAACAAAATAATATATGACGAAAATGCGTTATAATTACAGACTGTTTTTGAATGTTTGTTTTGTAGAAATGAATGCAGAACTATTTGAATGTAGATGACGGTTGATGAAAATTGAGTAAAACAACTATCTGATCCAAGTAGTCTTGTCCCTTTGGTTTTGTCGGATATCAAAGTGATTAGTTTAGGAGAAGCTAGATTAGCCGATTAATATATACGATCGAATTACAAACTCTATCTCCGCATCAAATTCACAACTGTTATAACAACACGGAGCATGCTTAATTGATAGTTACTGACTTGTATATTTGTTGCGCTGATTATACATACAGCTCTACTCGAAAGGTGCGAGCGTTCCAAGAAGAAAAGTCAAGCCTAGGTCAAGAATGTAGTACTGAAATATGTATTGGCCAAGCTTGGCCCTTTATTAATATACGAATATTATGAAATAGAAAAGTCGTAATTCTGAATAATTTATATAAAAGATTTGTCAACTGAATCTTGAACAGATACATAGTTACAATATTCAACTACAAGTTAAATTTTTTAAAGAATATGTTTTAGTTTATGTAAATAAATATTATAAAATTCATTTTATGTATATAAATATGAGGAATATCACTGTCTCAATAATTTACTATAATCATGAAATGAGCATAATGTTCAAGATTCCGACCGACCATCGGATCTTTCTCAGCCTTCTCAAATTGGTCACGACGTAGTATAAATTATAATTGATATTAAAACTAATTCTTATACTCGATCGCCTTATATTACATAGCATTCGTTGCGTGATGCGATAAGACGGTGGGTTCGTTGACCGTACGTATGCAAAATACATCCTTGCCTCAGGTATTCTGTTCTTAATCTCTTCCAGAAAGCATCACTCTCGCGATAACGAGGCTCAAACAAGAAGTTTTGTTATTACTACAATGAGCACGGCCATACTGTGCACGCTCTCCGTTGCTTTCTAACCTATACCTTGACTGACCTACCATGATGTATAGGAACAAGAATTATCATGACATTGATAATAAAAAAGCAGCACGGTAT
>JAPYYT010005273.1:0-14038 GCA_030522565.1 Ceratosolen corneri | reverse complement strand
TTAAAAATCCGGTAGTCAAATGTATTTGACAAAAGCACGTATTATTCTGTTTACTTTAATTAAAGTCAGAATTGTAAAAATAAGCAATAGTAATTTAATAGTACTTTACTAAATTCATAACAAAGGGTAAGGAAGAAGACAATGCTATTGTAATAGGGAAAATGGAATTTTAGAATGTGTAGACTATCATATTTGTACAAAATATAATTTCAATTTTTCGATCAGAAAATTTTTTATTTTGATTGGTATCTATATTAATATGTTTATGAGTAAAAAATTTTCAATAACTTTAATTATAAATGTGTAATATGAGCTATCGTCATTTTGAGTATCTTACATATGTCAGCGTAATTATTAATGCTGATTGATTATATTACAAGTGTTCAATTTCAAAAACATACAACTGGAACATACTTGTTCAACATTCATGTACAAAGCATTCTTCTTCTTTCGTTTTTTTTCTTCTAAATATTCACAATACATAAATCAGCGTGAAGCTATAATACTGTGTAGCTTTTAAATTTTACAAAATATGCGGTAGTTTCCGTCATACAATGTGGATTTCGGTACAACCACTAATTTTCAAAGAAAAAAGGATACTTGCTTAACGACCCATTCTATACAAAAATCACTTTTATCTTTAATGACTCCTAACAATTTATTTAATAAAACTGTTACCAATAATATAGAATAATAATTAAATAGTAATAATGAATTAAGACGATTTAATTTTATCTTATAATTTATACCATAAATATAAAGTATTATTAAATATGTATTTAAGTTTAAAATAAAAAAATGTTTATTATCTAACTTATTAATATATTTCAGCAAAAACACAAAAATTAATTTTTATATTTAGTTAATTATCTTATTTTACCTCATATTATGATTGTATTTTTTTGTATTTATAGTAACATTTGTTTTAAGGGTATACATAGTTTCAGTTTTTATTTTCCAATTCCAAAAACGGTAGGTGAAGTATCGGACGGAAAATATAAGAAATAAAATTATACCAATTTATTCGTAAAAATATACCTGTATTATGTGTTTGTTATAACAAAATTTATAGTAATATATATATATCTTTGAATTACAGTAGCTTATTCATATATATATATATATATATATATATGTATTCAAATTCTTTTAAATTTTTTTCAAAAATTTTTCGAATTAAATTTTATAATATAAATTTTAATAAGAGGAAACATATTATTCCTTTTTTTCAAAGGTAAATATGGAACATAAATTTTAGCTAAATTTCAATAATTTTTTTATACTATATGTATCCATACTTATTTTTAAAAAATACAACGCTATTTTTGATTATACCTTTTGGGGTTATTTTAATATTAATTATTAATTGTGTTAATTATAATCAACTAATTTTGAATAATCTTTGTAAGGTAGAAAAATTTTTTTAATACAAAGTTTATGTAAAATTATTATTACAATTATTTTATGGTTTTGGTTTATTAAGAAACATTAAATATGTGGAAAAACGGTATCATTGATAAAATTGAATAAGGCCCTTTTATTAAAATTGATTATTTTGTTAATTATTTTGAAAAATATGGAAGGTAATTTTATTGGTAAATCACAAATAAAACAGAATTTAATTCATAAAATTGTATCCGATTTATTAAATTTCATTTATGCCTAAATAATCAGCTCTTTACATAAAGTGTATGTCATAATTATATGTGTATCAGTGTTTGATATCAGAGAATTCATTATATTCAATTCATATTAATTTATATATATATAATATTTATATATTTATATATAATATACTATGAATTAAATTATCATACAATGTTTATAAGTGATGTAACATGGCTATATCTAGGCACATACATATAACAGCAAATTGTAAATAAAAAATTATGTGTTCTGGTGGTATCTTCTTCCAAGTTGAATATATACGCGTATTTATATATATATACACATACATACATATGCATACATACATAAATATATACACACGCGCACGCGTGTCATGCGTGTACGCATGTATTTATATATATATATAATATTTATATATTTATATATTTATATATTTATACCATAAGACATATTTATAGTATGATAACTAAGTGGGTATACTTAAATTTGTATGTACAATAAAGAAGAGAAAGCATAACTTTATATTTAATAAGATTCTATTCTATAGTATTTTCTATTCGGTTTTCACTTCCGCTTTCATTTTCACTTTGTTAACAGATGCATTTATGTATAACATGTACAGTACGCCTCTAATTACAAGATGTAGCAGTAATTTTTGTGTAGATTAGGCGGCAAATTGTACAAGGGGCGAGAGATGATGATTATAATTATTAGGTATCTGGAAAAATGTATATATCCGCGATTCTCGTCTACGTCTTCTTACGTAGAATATATTTACATGATACTTATGACGAGATCCGAATCGAGTCAGGAAATTATGCACAATCTTATTTTTGAGATTTCTTTTCGAGAAATCCTTTTATAGAGGGAGACAGGTAAAATGATATTTTATATGACGTACAAAATATATCCTGAACCTCTTTGTAACCGAGGGAAATACTGTCGTGGAAATACTGTCTTGCTGAATTTGGATGCGCCTCGACAGTTTACTTTCTCTTTTGTTTCATCTTCGTGCTTATAATTATAAGTTTAATAAAATGAATATGCAAGTCTAAAGCTTTTTGAATGCTCTTCGCCCGGCTTAAGAATGATTCCCTGATGGATTATATCAATCTTTCGCCATCACTAATTATTCAAAAACAAATAATTAATTTAATCTATATACACATTTACAGACATTTTATATTTTTCAAACATTATAAACTAAACAAATCTTATCCAAGCTAATATTACTATTATGCATTGTGCATCTTTTGTTATTAACTTTGTTTTTATTTTTACATTCAATTATTCGTGGCGTAAGTGTTGTATATTATAGTTAATAAATTTATCGTGCAAAAGTAAAAAACGGGACGAAAATGCATTTAACTTCAGAATGCCTTGCAATATTTGTGCATGAATTAATTTTGTTTTTTCTGTTTGTTATTTGTCGCTCATCCAATAGAACGTGTCAACCTTATTCATGCAATTAATTAGAGTAAAATGACAGGTGACGCATTAACGATGCTTTATAACAATTAGAATTATATAACTCACTGAGTACTTGATTTGTACTTACGATAAATTTGAGCTTTGATTCAGCTCAATAGCTAATTTCTCGCGCACCCGGCAGAGAAAATAAACCCGATAACTATTATAATTCTTACTTTATAAAAAGTAAAAAAAAAAAAAAAAAAAAAAATAATAAACAGAACAACAATATTGTCTCGACATTCGTATCGAGAAAACTGCAATTCTTCAACGTTGAGACCGAAAATAGAAAGGCAACTAAAAGTAACAAGTACAAAAACGATTAATTCAGACGTATTTTTTTTTCTTTTAAAAGCACCAATTTGCTCGCATATTTTCAAATATAAATAATTGATCACAACACTGTCTATTCTCCCACGCGTAGTTTATTATTTTAATCATTTAAGCAGTTGGTAATCCGAGTACCTTCATAAAGATTGCGGCTCAATGTACAATCTAAAGTACAATGACACTACATTGAGAAACGTAATTCCAACATACGTGTCTTATCGCTTATTGGCATTACCAACGATTACTTTTTACAGTAAAATATAAAAAAAGGTCTGAAAAATTCGGTTACGATGATCGTTAAAAACAAAAATGTAATATAAAGAAGGAACAAGCTTGCACAGTACGGTCCCTCACTTATTCTACAATATTGAACAAATCTAAGTGTGATGATCTACAGTTAATGCTTGGTTAAAAAGAAATACGTTATTGTTTTTTACCGTACTATATAATCCGATAACGTAAAGGTCGCTTATATACAAGTTTCAGACAGGCATGCGGCTTACGCGATGGCGCACGTACACTCTGCGTCGGGTTAAGTTCGGCTTTTTAATTGGATGAAGCTGTCATTAGAAAGCCATCACAAGTGTAACGCTACAGTTTAAGAGATTGGGTATGCGTCTGCGTGTATTTTGCACGAGTCAGTGGAATGAGAAAAAAAAAGAAAAAGAAAAAAAGGAGACGAGAGCGAGAAGCATGTCTTGTCGTCTCGCATTAAAAGGTTGAAGGTAGTGGTGGGGCGGTTAGGATCTCGGCGCAGGATGGTTGTAGAAGCTTTTGTGTGGCTGCGAAGGGGGCAGCGGGTAGATAACGACAGCCGGGACCGTAGGCTGGCTCGTCGCTGGCGAGAAGTGTGCTATGGAAATGCTCGACGTGGTGGGCGGTGGTACGGGGGGCGGCACTGGAGGTGGCGGTGGCGGTGGTGGCGTTACGGCCACGAGCAAGGGCACCGGCCCTGGCGGATATGGATTTGCGCCTGGTGGCGCTTGGGTAACGGCGAATTGCTGGGTGGTGGTGGTGGTGGTGGGTGTTGGCTTGAGAGCGCTCGGGTAGCCGGCTACGGCGACGGTCATTGGTAGTTGGAGTGGATAGCCTGGATATTGGATGACACCCGTGGTTCCTCCGGGTGCTTTCGCTTGCGGGAATTGCGGGTAGTGAATGGAAGCAGAGCCTGGCGGGGGGATATACGGCTGAGGCGGCAACTGGGCCACCGGGTAGCTGACGACTCCTGCGATACTGGGACCGACGGCAGCCACTGCAGGTGTGCTCGTAACTCCCGCGGCTGCGGTCGTTGCTTTGTTTAGCGCGTCAACACTGCTGAGACCTGCGAAAAGAAGGCGTCCGTTTTTCAAGCGCGTCTTATTTTTGCGCGTTTTTTTTTTTTTTCTTTCTTTCGTTGACGTTAAAAACTACCTTCACGAAATTATATATGACTAAACATCAAACAATGGTTACCCACTGTTAGTGGATTGACATTAAATTATAGCGCGTACGAAATTATTCTTATCTCCCGTAGGCCTTATACAGCTCGAGAACATCTGAAGTGGTAAATGTAACTTGATTATAAAGAACAATGATACCAGCTTAATCAGTAAAATTTTAAATGATAAATAGTCTGTGGCTTATAACATCAAACATTTACTATTGATAAGATTGGGTCGAAACGCTGTAGCATTTATTTATTTTTCAATTTCGAATATTAAAATTTCACGCTAGATATTAGAAATAAAAAGTGAATTTTACTTTGGGATTGCTTTATATACGTTATTTACGTTTTCGAGCCTTAAAATGATAATTTAAACAGAGCACATATAACTGCTTAAACGAATACACACGGCTGAAGAGAATAGACAATTATATATATTTATTAGAAATTAATTTGACGCAGCGAACGAAACTGATTATATACTTTTATAATGTCTCGATTTTTTTTTTTTTTTTTTTTTTTATTTAATTTACATTAAAGAGAAAGTTATATTAGATAATAAGAAAATGGAATACTTTTGTAGCGAGACAATAAAAGCTTAATAATATTTGTAAAAAATTTGTAATACAATTACTTTAAAAGCTTCGTTATTTAACAGAGATTTTTTTTTAATTTCAAACGAATACAATGTATGACACAATCACCTTGTTTGCGAGCTCTCTCTTCCTCATCATCGTTCAAGAAAAGCCCAAATTCGCGTTTGAGGCGCTCGGTGAGATTTTCTCTTTGCCGCTCGACAAGAGTTGGAGCAGCTGACCAACCGATGGTTCCCTCATCACCGCCTGTCAATAAGCTTCAATATTAATAGAGACATTCAAATCGGCCAATTCTTTATTTATTGTGATATGCCTCGTGGATGTTCTCGCTAAGAGTGTAGTTTCAGTGGACGTAGTGGTGTAACATTGCGAAGAGGGAAGGGATAGGGATCCGAATGGGAGGAGAGGGAGAGAGAGAGAGAGAGAGAGAGCGGGCGGGATTATGTTTTATAAACACCAGCTCTAATTCTATTTTCTATTTTACTGCTTATAAGATCGAGAAGCCGGTTCGATCTAATATTTGCTCAACACATTTATTGTCGTGTAAGTGTTGGTGAGTAACGTTGCAGCCGAGGATGTTACCTTTTTTCTCATCGCTGTCCGCATTGGCAAACATTGGCAGGGTGCTCAGGCTGGGTATGTCCAGTGCTAGTTTCGAGGTGCCCTCGTCGTCGGAGCTGAGTGAAGATGTGCTACTGCTGGCGCTGTCGGATCTTCCTCGTCCGAGGCCTTTACAGTCTGTCGACGTCTCCGCGTTTTCCGGCTCCGGCGGCGTCCCCGTAGACTGTTGCTTGCGCTTACGGTATTCCGAAATTGACAGCTGTAACGCAACGGCACGCTTAATGATACCGTACGATATTTTGGAACGGGACCGACATTTTTAACACAGTTCGAGAAGTGATAGTTTTTATATGAAGTTTCTCTTAAATTTAAATTGTACTTTTAGATCTCCACTTTTATCGGGCACTTAAAGAGGCTGCTGATATAATATTTTTTTTGTTTTATGTTACATGTTTTTTGCTTTACGTTAATTCGAGTAAATCTACAAATTAATAAGGTAGGAGAGTTAGTAGTCACCAATATTATGTATGGCGGATTCATAAGGTTATTATAAATTTAAGCGATGAGCATGAGGAATAAGCATCATGAAGTGAAACGTATTTTCATATTTTTTTATCATTTAAGATTAATTAACGCTTTAGTCTAAAATTTATATTTGTATAAGCTTACTTTTAACATAAATGTATGTAATAATTGATTTGTCACTCGAGTTTAGTTACTGATTTAATATAATCTTTTGATATAACGATTGTCGGCATGTCGGTAATATTATGCAAGTCACTTAATGACAGATTTTTACTTTTACTAAATTACAATTTCTTTGTTAAAATTGTTAAAATCTCACAGCGAATTATCCGTTATATATACATATATATACATATATACATATACATATATATATATATACATATACATATATATATACATGTGTACATATCATTTAATAGCTATTATTATTCAATTGTGTAAAAGTATTTATGTGGACAAGTGTGTTACCTTTCGTTTAACGGGAGGAGGTCCCTCAATTTTTGATGGTGATGGAGTAGGCATTTTATTTGGCACAACTGTTCTAGGATCCTTTAATCTCTTCGGCTCGTGAACCGAAGGTCCCTCTTTCTTCACTGATGGAGTTACTTCTTTACGAATTTGTTGATTAACTACAGGTGGCGGCACTGTACACAGGTCTGGAGTTTCTTTGCTCAAAACTTCTTCAACTGAATTAATTTCGGAATTGACGCTTACTTTATTTCCTATATCATTTGTATTGACAATATTGGATATAGACTCATTTTCAGGCTCAATTTTCGCCTCTAGCAACTCTCGCAAAGCCGTCGACAAGATTTTCTTTTCTTCGCCGTTTTGAACGTCTTCCACGATTTCCAAATCTAACGATGATTCGATAATAGAGGCTTCGATCTTTCGTCTTGTTTTCAGGGCTGGATTTGAGTCTGCCTTTTTACGGATTCTTTCGCTTAATGGCGGAATGGAGGAATAGAACTTTGTAGGCTCTTCTGAAATCTCTTCGGAGGGTAATTCCATCGAGTCCAATTCCATCATAGATTCTTCGGGTGTAATAATGGAGGTTTTATAATCCTGTTTTGCTGAATCGTCATCTTGATATTGATCAATTTCTTTCGTAATAATGATATTCTGAGAGCATTCTAAGTCTTTTTCTATTGAATCCAATGATTCTTTATCTGTTAAATTCGCTTGTTCGATTTGAGCTTTAATGTTTTCTTCCGCTAATTTTTGCTTTTGCTTAATGATTTCAAATTCCGCTTCAATCGATAAAGATTTATTTTTGCATTCGAATTCCTTAAAAACCCTTTCCTCAACACTTTGTATGTCCTGTATTGTATCGCATGATTTTTCGAATATTTCATTGGGTTCTTTAAAATCGTCGATGTCTCTATCTTCAGAATCGGACTCTGAGTCTTCTTTGGAACTTTCCATCAGTCCTTCGATTCCATCCATACTCTTATCTCTTTCCGAACTAGTCTCAATTTTCTCTTTATAATCGTCACCATCGTCGCCTGTAATTTTTTTCATTTGAGCCTCGACGTCGAATTCGTCAATGGATGCATTATCATCAAATCTATCGTCTTCGCATTTAATGTGCATTAAGTCACATTGATTTTCAAATGATTTTTCTGTATCATTGTTAAGAATCGCGAGTCCAGCAATATCACCACCAAATTCCAATCTTAATTCCGCTACTCGCTGTTTCAATTCTGCATCTGACTCCATCGCTGCAATAGGGGAACTTAAATCATCAGTTTCTAAATCTTGTTCGTTCTGATCTATTATTTCTACAGTGCCCGTTCGTATTATTTCTTCAATTTTTACAGGTTTCTTTTCTACTTTCGGCGTTTCATGTACACTACTAGAGTGAGGCTCAGTTTTGACGCGTATCGATGGTGTGACTTCCGATTTGTAATGTGCTTTAATTTTTTCATTTTCTGACTTGATACAATTTCTTGCATTATCCGAAGAAACATCTTCATCTTCAGATTTAGATTCTTCTTTTATTTTTATCGATAGCATGCATTCTTTATCGTCTTTTACATATCTTGAAGTATTAGAAAGTGGACTATTAATTTTGCATTTTCTATCGGTTTCATCAATTATCGAATATTTAGATTTTATTTCATCTTTTACTTGATCAGAATCATATTCCGTTTGTGATCCAAGATCTTCAATACTTGGCGATTGCAATTGTTCAACAAAGTCATCCTGCAATTAAGTTATATATTGAAAAATGTGTAGCATGCATAATTTTTAATTTTAATTGTATATTAAAAGTTTATTTAAACGATTAAAAATTTGGTATACGAAAAGCATATAAAGCATATGTAATTACGTTGAACAATTGCTATTAATTTTAATATTATAAAGTGATACATTTGCGAAAAACCATTACCCTTAACTTAGTGTATTTCACCTACTAATGTGCAATCAATGATAATTTCTTATATATTTTCTAGATTGTGTGTTAATCAAAACTTTTCTTATTGAAAGTCTCATTAATTATTGGACTGTTAAACAAGTTTCATGGCCAAAAATAACAATAGTTTATTATTTGTTCTGAAAACCATTTGAAATTTAAATGCTAAATGTTGTTTATGAACAAAAAATTATTCAACATGTTCGCTGCGATATAAGTTAACGAAATTTAATGAAAAATATGCCAAAATTAAAGCGAGTTTTAAAGAGACCACTTTACATTTGATAAACTAAATTGTGTGCAGGACTCAACTTTGCTGGTTGTTTTATTAATTAGAACAACAGATTATTAAATCAAATTACAATTACATTTCATAGAATGAGCAGTATCTTCGTTGGTAAAATAGAAGAGTTTAAGAAAAATTTAAAAACCTTGGATTGTCATCTAAAAAAGCTGTAACATAAATGAAAGTCAGAATATTTTGTAAAGATTGTGAATCTTAATTTAACGATTTGTGCTTAGACTGATAGAAAAAAAAAAAAATCATTCATTAGGTGATACAGTATGTTCAATCGTTAGTACTGGTAAATAATTGATTGAGAAACAAGTGTGTTTTATGCAGCGAACGTGTTAAAGACTACGCGCAAGTTGAAGCAAATCGTTAATTGTCATTCATTGCCATTAATTTTACATAGTACATACACTTAGCTTAATTAACTTGGAATAAATGCCATAGAATCGACAACATATCGATATAGGCATCAAAATACATATGGTTGCTTGTTCTATTTAAGAAGTAAGCTAGCGGAACATATTAGTCCATTAAAGACATTGTAGACGATTCGCCAATTGAAGTCGCGCGGTTTTGCGAGATTAACGATTCAAATAAAGATGGGAGAAAGCTCGCTCAGTGGCAGTAAAGTGACGCACCTCATTGATAGAGCGTCGGTGTACGGGCATATGGTCTTGCTGCATCATTGTCGGCGTACTGGGCGGCGTATAATTATCGGATGACAAGCTCTCCCGGGCGATCCGCCTCTTTTTTGGCGGTGCAACCATCTCGCTAGGCGGACTTTCTGGCCTGCTGCTGTTGGGCGAGTCGCATTCCTCGGAGATAGCTTGCCTGAGCCATCTCTTCTTAGCGGAACCGCCCGAGGCCGAAGGGGCAGCGATTGCCGTGATCACCTGTCTACCGCGCTGGGGCGTCGATTCGCAAATTCCAGATACCGAGTGTGCAGCCTGCACAAGGGTTGCCAGACTCTTGACCGCATAGTTCTGGGAGAGGAACTCCGAGGACTGTTCGGGACCGAACTCGGAGACGCGCACTTCTCCGGATTGCGGCTGAGGTTCCGGTGATTCTTTGAGCCACTCGTTCATCAGGAGTTTCTTTGTTTTAGGGAACTTGAAGCCGGGTGCGAGGGGTCCGACTGCCGCTGCTACGAGTAAGCAGGCCGACGACAGGGGCGTAGAGGGTGTTGAGCTTTGGGAACTGCTGCTCGCGCCGCTGTCGCAAGTCGGACTTTTGATTGGCGTGGGTTGCTGCTGAGGCGGCGAGCTCGAGCCTGGGGCGTTCGAGTTGGCCAGTGCTAGTAACAGGCCTGCGGCCGTCGGGATGACCGGCTGCGCTTCGGTAGGATCGACCGGGGTAGCCCCGTCGCTTATCTCCTTCGCTGCGTGAATGCGTAAAGAGTAGGAGCAGTTCTGGTTCGGCAGGGGTGGTGATTGCATGGAATTGCTCTCATCGCCAGATGTCAGGTCGGATTCGGCCGAGTTGAGTCGCGTCCGGCGCGTGCCTTGGGATTGCGAGGTGCTGTTAGATCTGGTTCTGCCTTTACGCTTTTTCCGCCGCGGTGCCTTATCGGCACCACTGTGTTTCGACTTGGTTGGCGCATGACCACTGCTGTCTTCGTTATCACTGTGTGGCCCTCCGGACTCCTTGCGTTGCGCGTTGCGCGCTTGTACCTCCTGCTTTCGTTGTTCAGCTTTTTCAAGACGCTCGAATGCTTTCATGATGGCTTCCATTTTTCGTTCCTCGCGCGTCATCTTTTTCTTCTCCTTTTTGAGTTCGGCACTCGGTGTCGGCGATGGCGCGGCAGAAAGGATCGCCGTGGACGTAGAAACGACCTTGATTGCCGGCTGACTACTGATCACCGGGGACAATTGAATGTTTGGCGGTGGTGTGACCGGCTCCTCTTTGACGATTTGTCGAGTCGTCGTGGGAGTACTGCTGGTACTGCTGGTACTGCTGCTTGTGCTGTTGGCGTTGCTGACACTACTGCTGGCACTAGGGCTGTCTTTGACAGTAAGGCTCGCATTAATGTTTACAGTCTTTTTGGGACTAGATTGAGCCGGAACTGACGTCACAATTATGGGTGGTGTCACCGCATTGGTTGTTATTATCGTGGTCATAGTCGGCGTTGAGATTTCGTTGTCTTCACTCGTATTTCTCCTGCCTCGTCGCCTTCTTTCTCGCCCGCTATTAAACATTTATTTATTATTAAGGAGATCCGTATAATCTTTTAATTGTGTTATTATTTGGACAAACAAATAAATTGATATAATAAAGTTCTATTTCATTTACTTAAATATAGATAATATAAAATGTAATATCTCTGAAATGTAGACATACAATCGAAGGTAAAAAAGGTTATTTAATTGAAAATATTGATAAACAAATAATAATTTTTTTTCAATACGATAAAATTGTGGTGCAACGGTTTTAAAAACTACGATATATACCAAAAATAAATATAAATTAAAATTTCACTTTTTTTAGAGCATAACAGAAGCTCCAGTTTGTAGCAGTAAAAGATGGAAACAGTATAATAAGGAAGTATTAATGAAATGAATATAGAATATTTTGAAAACATTAAAAACATTATTACAATAAACGTGATAAGTAAACACGAGCATCATATTTTATTGGTAATAAAAATGTAAAAAACTGACTCAGCGTTTTCCACAAGAGGGCCATTGCTTCCTCTCCTGTTCGTGGGTGTCGCTGTTAAACTGGCTAATTGACAGTCCTTTAAGCTGTTGCAGGCGCACATGATGGGCATAATGGAGGCATTGGAATTGGGCGAGAGCATAAGATCGTGCTGATCGTGACGTATCGTTATCTCTGAATTTTTTTCGATCGCCATGCTTGTGACAATATACAGGTGCAGCGTTCCTTTTTCAATGCAGTGTTTCACCTCGGCATTGGGCTTACAGCTCCGTCGAACGAAGCGCGCGTCATTGCCATAAGTTCGCGTATCGACGCAAACCTCCGTATCGTCTCGTGGTAGCCGATAAAAGAAGACAAAGGGCCCGGGTCGTTGCGTGTGCTGTCGACCTTGGAGATGCGAAGGCCTGTGCTGCGTGCTTAACATATACTTCCCTCGTAGTTCAACTACAGGTGTATTCGGTGGCAAATACATCGTCGCAACCAGGAACTAGAATAAGGAAGCGATATTCAGATTCATTTTTTTTGTCACATGTAATTCAAACTTGTCGAATTAAGGAGCCAATTGTCGAGTGTTTACAGGTAAATTGACAAACGTTTATGTTTACGCTAATATAACACACAATTTAAATTAATGCGCATTCATTAATATACGAATTAATATACGATTGAATGTATTGTTTAAGTTACAGTACATAATAAAATAGACGGATAAAAAAATAACAGAGAAAATAGTACTTACTCTGTGATTGTTACTTTGTATGTTTAAGCGACATTTGCCGATAGCTGCAGCACCAATATTGCTTTGACGGAAATCATTGTGCGTGCCATTGATTTTGATGCTTGATATCCTCGCTCTTAACTCCGGACTATAATGATTTGTAACGGCTTCTTCGTATCTCTCGATCCACTGCCTTAGGGGCGCCATGTTAGATCCCCACGCGTCTTGCGTTTCTTCCTCTTTATCCTCCAAACTTGTTCTCCTTTTAGTTTTTCTCTTGGGAGGTCCTCTTTGTTGTTTAGCTGCTTGCGTCGTTGTTGTGGTCGTTGTCGTGGTTGTCGTCATGCCCGGTTCTTTTTTACCGCGAACTGCATTCGTTTGCCGTGGATGTGTATCTCTTCTCTGTCTCTTCGCAACATTGTTATTATTGTTGTTGTTGTTGTTGTTGTTATTGTTATTGTTATTGTTATTATTATTATTATTATTATTGCTGTTGTTGTTGTTGTTGAATCGACGCACCTGAGGTGGTGGATCCGATTTCCTTCGCGGAATGGATTGCTGTTGCGAGACTTTTCGATTTTTCGCAGTTGTGTTTTGGCCGACGTCCGTATCAGCTGAACTTGTAGACGAGCTATCAGACGACGAATCCGAGTTTAGTAACTCCTCGCGTTTGCGCATTTGCAATGCACGTGCTCGAGCCCGGTCGACCCGGCGTGGCCGACAAACTTCGCATAGATACTCATCAGGAATGTTGGCACGGTCAATACCCATGCAATCCACGTGTTGCCATACGCTACGAGTGAGGACGAAAGTTAGTGCATTTATACGAATAGAAAAACATTTGCATAAATGTACTGGAAGACTATATGCTTTGCAATCTTATGCTAATGCATTGATACATATGATACTATGAACGCTCAAACAATATTTTTCTGTGATCTTAAGCAAATTTCAATCCTCAGCGTAATTAATAGTACTTATATGTATAAAGAGTATTTGCAAAACTTTTTATAAACTTTTTTTTATAAAATACAAACACTGTCTTCATTTATAAAAGCAAATGGTCAGAACAAAAGGTTTTCTAGCAAATTATATCTGATATTAAAATAAAACTAATTTCGTTTTTAAACTTCAAATAACGGGAACAAAATTGTAATAAACGTAACGTAATGTAAACGAAATTATAATGTAGCTAATAATTATTAATGAAATCTTCATTGTTTTATTTAAATTTATAATTATTTATTTGTAATGTTTAACTATATAAATACTAAAGTGAATTATTTTGGGAATGTACTAAATTAAGATTTTTTTCTAAAACAATACTTACAGGCATCGATCGCAACAAATCATGTAACCATCATCGTGTTCAAAATCACTGTAAAAATATGTATAGAAATATAAGACACAGTAAATAAGA
>JAPYYT010005268.1:0-25673 GCA_030522565.1 Ceratosolen corneri | reverse complement strand
AATGTTATTGTTGTTCTATGATTGGTGCATTGCAGAAAGTAGGTGGTTCCATACTCTTGACAAAGCACCCTTGTGTCGCCAAGGAGTGGGATGAAGGTTGCAAGTTTTCGCATGATAAGAGTTACATGTGTTCCCACAATAATAAAGTAAAATATCCTTGTAGTTTGTCTTTTTGGAGGTAATGGGTCGTCCCATTCTAATTTACAGCTCCATAATTATTACATGAATATTTTCGCCTTTATCACGACTGGGCCGACAAATCCCAGTGGATCAAATATCCTTGCAATTTCAGATAAAACAGACCGTTTTGTGAAAATCTTGTTGCTCAATGTTCTTGTAAACTCAAATTTGTCTTGTAAGGGTTGCCAGCTCAATTCTAAAACATGTGTTAAGCAGTCGTCAAATGAAATGTAAGAACTGTTGTCGTTACTTGTATTCAAAGCTGTTATGACGTCAATGTGTGTAGTGTGCGATTTTGCCAGTGGGAAACCGCCCGCCATGCAGTGGCTCCTTAGTTCATTGGCAATTTCTTTCAGCTGTTTTGAGTATCAGCTCCTCCAAAGTTTATCATCAACATATCTACCTGAAGTGATAGGAGAAATCGCTGTAGCCTTCTTCAACGATCTGGAGTAGTTTCCTCACTGCGAGAAATGGGGTGGCCTTCGTTCCATGTCACTGTAGTTAGGCAGTATGGCACTTCGTTTTCATTTTTGTCAATCCATAAGACTCTTTGTAAATCCCAATCATCCTTGTGTACCTTGATTTGTCTGTACATTTTAGTTTTATCTGTAGCAAACAGGTATCTGTAGTCTTACCCAAAGCAATACATCTGAAACTTCAAAAATGTAAATTTGCTCCCTTATGGATCAAGTCGTCATGTGATAGACCTGAGGAAAAGGTTCTGGATCCGATGAACACCACTCGTATCTTTGAAGTGATTGTATCTTGTTTCAATACACCGTGGTGCGGAAGATAGTACAGAGCTTGTTTTTTGGACGATGGTGATTTGTTACTCTTGTCTTGTGTCTAGGTTGCTCGTTCTCTGTCATAAATGCTTTATATAGTTTGGAATAGTCGTTTATCCCTTTTGAATTTTGATAAAGGTGTTCTTCATATTCCTAGCAAAAAATATGACAGGGATATGGCGTGGAAGCTTCATTTGATTGTAATACAAATGTTGATTTTGAGCCTTTGTCAATCAAGATTCTGACTTGACATTTGAATCTTGGTGTGATTATGTGAGCAATGGTTGTTGACAAAATAGAGTTTGTTTATTTTGGAGTTTTAAGCTTGACGATTGCAGCATTTTCTCATTCAGTCTTAATTGCGACTGAATTTGTGAGATTAGTAGGTGTAGCAGTATCAGCTTCCTCATGAAGCAATGAGTGATGAGGCTTATTACATATACTACACCTCCTAAAGGATTTGCATTCTTTTCCATAGTGTAAAATTAAACAATTATTGCACAATTTTTCTTTTTGTACTATGTCTTTCCTCCCTTTTACTGTTAGGGTCACGAATTTTGTGCAATGCACTAGTACGTGCTGGTTTTTGCAACAAGGACATTTAAAATTATTATACAATGGTTTTTCATAAGATTTATCTTCAGATGAATTATTGTTCGTTAAAGGTTTTTGTGTGGATTTTTGGCTGGACACCTCTACTTGATTTATTGTTGAAACTTTTGATTTACTTATTTTGAAGTATCGTATTTTTAATTTTGGTGCTCTCAAAACTCTCTTCGTTTCTTAATTGTGATCGCAAAAAGAGTTCTAACTGTTTGTATGATGGAAACGTTTCACATGTTGACGTTTCATTTTCCCAGTCTTTTCTCATTTCTGGGCTGAATAAACGAGTCACCTGAAATACAACTAAAGCTTCATATGGATTTATGGTTTCACTCATTGTCGATAATATGTCAAGTGCCTTTGATGACATATTAATAAGTTGCTTCGTCGTGAGGTGTTCGGTTAGTTTAAATTGATCTGAGAAAAATGCAAAGGCAAGAGAGGCATTACTTGTAACCTCTCATCTTCGTAATTCTTAGTTAATATTTTATAACACAAATTTAAAGATTTTGCTGATATAGGTCTGCGGGCTATTAACCTGTATGGTTCGCCCTGTAATGCGTTGCGAAGATGATATAATTTTTAAAGATTATTGAGATCTTTCCTATTGAATACTAGAGTAGTCATTGCTTTTTTAAATTCTGGCCACTCAAGTGGGTTACCATTAAATTTGGGTATGTATACATTGGGAAGATCTACTACTTCACTTTCATTCTTTGTATTACCTTTTTTGCAACTTCCTGCATATTTAGTTAGAGCATCAATCTGAGTGTCATAGACAGTCATTGTTTTCTCAAATGCCTCCAGTTCCTCTTCGTAGTGATCTTTAATTATATAATCATTGTTCACTAGTTCAGAGGCCCACGTGTCCATTAACTCTTTATGTTCACTCAAGAAGAGTTCATGAATATTATTGAGTCTTTCCTTTTTTTTTGGTTAAGACTCCTATTGTAAGTTCTTCGGTTTCAGGGTTAATTTCCCTTCTTTTTATGGTATCAATTCGTTTTAATTGGTCTTGAACCTTTAAGAATGCCTGAATAGGAAGAGAAGAGTCGCTTCCTTCTTGAGCTTGAGACCGAGTTTCCATTTTTATGTAAGTATTACCAACGCTTTTAAATTTATGCAATTGTTTCCCTAGGGTATTCGTTTTCTTTGTGTAGAATTTAAACTCTTTGAATAGGAATTGTTGTACTTACAGTCAACTGTCAATGCCGTGTTGCTTTGAGATTAGGCGCGTAAATTCAGATATCTTGAATTCAGGTGGCGCCGCTCGTGAAACTCTATGAGGTCGTTGACCACTGCTGTCCTACAGCTGAGTAGGTACGGTTAGACGGTCAGCTGACTGGCTGCAGTGTAACGTAATTCAGATGCGGCGCAGTAGGTCTGGCCCGTCGGCGGCTGATTCGCTTCGGGTTGAACTTGGAGGGACGTAAGAATTCAAATTCCTCAACAACTTGAACCTCTCAAGAACCAAAGGTCGTGTCCCGTGCAGTCAGTTTTTAATCAGATTATCCCGCCTACCGTGGGGGTGGTTAGTAGACGTAGTTTCCGAAAGTGGGAAATTGAGTCTTTTGTAATAATGTTATTTTTGTTCTGTGATTGGTGAATTGTAGTAAGTAGGTGATTCCATACTCTTGACAAAGCACCCTTGTGTCGCCAAGGAGTGGGGTGACGGTTGCAAGTTTTTCCGAGATAAGAGTTGCACGTATTCCCACGATAATAAAGTGGCTTTCACGGCTCAAGATATGTTTATTTATTATTGATCTTAGGGACTTACAAGAAGTCCGGGCCGTTGGCGAGTAATAAGATACTTCTTTAACGGTTTTTGACTCGGAGTTTGTAAAGATAAATACATTATGCACTGTGCCGTTTTTTGTTATCAATATCATAAATATTCTTGTTCCTATAAATCATGGTAGGTCAGTCAAGGTATAGGTTAGAAAGCAACGGAGAGCGTGCACAACATGGCCGCGCTCATTGTAGTAGTAACAAAACTTCTTTGCTTGAGTCTCTTTATCGCGAGAGTGATATTTTTCAGAAGAGATTAAGAACACAAAAACCGAGGCGAAGATGTATTTTTTATACATCCGGTCAAAAAGGCGCCTGTTTGAAAGCATAACGTAACGAATGCTAAGTAAATATTAGGCGATCGAGTAATATAAATTAGTTTCATAATCAATTATAATTTATAATACGTCGTGACCAATTTGAGAAGGCTGAGAAAGATGCGAGGGTTTATTGGACTCTTGAACAAATTATAAATAAAAAAAATAGTTTAAAGTTCGTTTAAGAAAGCAGGAGTATTCATATATTTAAAAATGATAAAGTCATATTTTAATTAATGTAGACCTTTGATAAAAATTTCCTCCATCTTGATGAATTTAATTAAAACGTGATTAAAATCATTCATAACTTTCCCGTGTATTAAAAATATGGATGAAAAGTTTTTTGAAATTTAAAACTACGAGCTCCTTTATGTTCTTTACATGTTTTTAAAATATATTATTTTTATTTTTAGATATAGTACTAATTGGATTTTTAATGAAAGCAAATTCGTTTGAAAGCTAAATTTTAATTAATTTCCAAAGCTTACCTTTAACAAATCGTAGATATATAATTCTTAAAATATTTCAAGATTAAGAATTGTAAGCATTCCTTGAAAAATAAAGTATCAATCGGATAATTATCTTAACAATCATAAAATCTCGTATTCGCACGATAAATCTAACAATCCAAAAATCAGTTCAGGTATTTACGATGATCTCACCTGCTCGTCCAACGTCGTGAACCACGCGATGCTGATCGTCGGCTACACCCCCACCTACTGGATCCTTAAGAACTGGTGGGGATCCAGTTGGGGTGAGAACGGCTACATGCGGCTGAGGAAGGGCAAGAATCGCTGCGGCATCGCTAATTACGCGGCTTACGCTAAAATATAATAAATGTCATTTTTTACCTACATTATAAATCTTTTAGTGGACTCTTTCTTTTCGCTTTGACTTCCTTAAGGCCCGCTCCCTTCAAACTTTTCACTTAAACTAAGGTCTATTTTAAAAGATTACGATTTCATCATAATTATTCCATTTGAAAAAATCAAATAAATTCGAATATCGTTTTATAAGTTAAATTTTAATTTATTATTTTTATTTATTATTTATTATACTCGTATTTCAATAAAAATATTTTTGACAACAGTTGTTTGGAAAATGGCAATATTTATGCATAAACATATAAGATTATTAGAAAATTTATTAATGTATTATTATAAAATATAATTATAATCAAATATAATTATGCCAAATCATGCTTTATAAGCTTTTTGCGCTTTTTCTTAACTTCTATTTATTCTCAAATCTACAATATTTTATAGTAGAAGGATTTCTATTTTAAATTTTGTAGATAATACATATGACGCAATAATTTTCAAATATATATGTAATAAAAATTTATAAATAATAAATTGTGTCCATAACAATTAGTATTCTTATCTTTTACATTATGGAATATCATTTTGTCAAAGAGCATCACTTGACAATTCAAGTATTGGAAATTCTATAGAATATAAAAACCAAGTTTATCCTATTCTTTATGAGCAACCTTCGCTTAGCAAGAACAGCACAAAGAGAGAGAGAGAGAGAGAGAGAGAGATAGTAACAGTAACGAATAAGGGTAACAAGTAGTTTTAAATAATTTATGAAAAAACCAATCTATTTTTGGATATTTTTCAACAAGAGACTTTATACTAAATCTATCAGAATTCATTTGCTCTTATTTACTGTAAAAGCAATTGATAATATTGCACCATATAAATAGACAAACGTACGGTAATCGTAAATCTAAAAAAAAATTTTGCAGCACGTTGTACAAACACTCGCTTGCTCATGCACTAAGCGAATTGCTTTCCACGACTCCTAAGGAATCACTGTGCACTAAGAGTATCGGAATAAGTCTCAAGGGGAGGCGTCGTCCCGTCAGGTTTGTCTTGTCGCTGTCGTGTACTACCAGCGCTTATAGCTACATGCTCTTGCTGACCCGTATGTAACGGTGTCGTTGTTGCTCCTTGTCAGCACCTCGGAGGCTCCATTATCCCCGGAGGTACTCACTGGAAGTACATCGTCGATCTAACATTATTAAAAGAACGATGCCGCGGATTAGATCAATGATGCCTCCTGGGATTTCAGGCTCTAATGGAAAAATCTCTTGAGCCTCGAATTTGTAAGAGGTGTGACTTTTCTAGCGCGTGTGCTCCTGAAAAATTTGCTTTTATAAGAAAGCTGTTTATAAATAGCAAAATCGAAAATCAATATTGCAACGCGTTTATTTAAATTCGTTTTTACACTTGTATATTAAACTATGTCTGCGAGTCGAGATTTGGATGTATAAACAGACGGCAAATAAATAGTCAAAACAGTATATTGGATACACCATACAATGTATTTATTAGCCAGTGTACATTAATTCAAAAGTGATTCACTATAAAATATCTATTATCGGATTAGCGGTGAAATCTAATTGTCTTTGATTTTCTTCTTTATTTGTATTCGAGTAAAAATCAGTTGGCTCTTTGGGCTTTCATATATTGCTATCCAATAGTTTTTACGATTATTCAGAAAAAAAATACTTGTTTTTGTATTAAACGAAAAAGCATTCAAACGTTTAATATAAAGAAATAGCACTAATAAATAATATGAACAAATAAGTAGAAAATAAATAATAAGAAGATTTTTTTAAAGTTATTAAAAATGTACAAATAAAACTAATAAATCAAAATACTTTGACGGTTGTTTACCTATGAATTATATTTATAATTTTAAACTTATCGTTTCCAGAAATACCATTCACAAAGAAATGAAATGTCCAAGAGATTTTATTTATTTATTTTTGGAACAAACATAGATAAAAAACTCTACGTAAAGTGAACTAATTACATTTTTATGATAGAATCTATATTAAAAGCAATAAACTGAATTAATGAAGAAGTATTATTTAAATTTGTCTATAGAACGAATATATCTATGAACAAATTTCTTTATATTTTTTAATATACTTTTGAAAATCTATTTAGTTCATTATGTATATAAAATTATATTAATATAATTTTCTGCAATTGAACACTTTTGATTAATTTAATAAATATATAATACATTATTCAGATAACAATTTCCTTATTAATGCCTTTTTTAAGTACTATAAAAACAATATTCGAAATATAAATAAAATGTACCTTGTAAATATTTATAATAATTTTCTTGCTTATTACAGCAATTAGTTATATTCAAATTTTGTACTAAAGATTCAATTGTTAATGATCCATTACAAATCCCATCATTGAATGCTTCTCCTCTTATGTGGACAAATTGAAAATATTCAATGATCATTGCTAAGCCATCTGATCGGATAATCGATAACGTCTATTGCGAAAAATTATATTCTCGTCTATTATTATGCATAATTTTTTTCTCAAAGATTAGTGTATTCGTACTTTAGAGAATGAAGCATTCAAAGCTGAATTATTTTAATTTCTTCTGTTTCAATTTCCTCGCAAAACCCTGTAATATAATCTGAAAAATATTTCAATACATATTATCGATAATTTAACATAATTTCCATAGAAAATACTCCCACAGTAAAAAATATATATAGTAAAATAATATATCCAAAATAGAGAGATTTGCAGGATTTGCATTCACATTCGCTCATTCATAAATTTATAAATGACACTTTGTCCAATCGTCGTCTAATAGTTTTCAAATTACTGTGCTTTATAATTTACAGTTAAACCAATGCAATGGCATGAGTGACAGTAAGTGATGAAAAATCTGGAGCGCCTCTCGACTCCTCAGCATCCAAACGAGGCGACCTTTCTCCCGACCGCTGTTACAAATTCTGCGTTGCTTTGATAAACGAGGTCGATTGTGCGGTACACGCCCATGCCAACCTAGCACCAAACGACATATATGCTTACGTGTATGTGCGATTGCTCGGGACAGACGCACTTTAAGCTCTTGGGAGTTGTGCATTAAAAGCGATGGCTTCTAGTGCAAATGGGGCGGGAGGTTGGGGGACGAATATCTGGGAGCAAAGCAAGAGCTATAATTTGCGTTATGAGATTATCCGAACTCGGAATTGTCTACGACATACAGTATTCAGCAGTGACTTATTTTTCAAATAGTGACGCTTTCTCTTATAATACTCAGGCTTAATTCCGTTTTTATCCCATACGAATGCAGCTATTAACATGTATATGATTGAATACTTATAACAATCGAGAAAAAAAATTATATTTTGCATTACTTTGTTGATTATTATGTAATTTGAATGTATTATAAAGATAAATTTATTATACATCGACTAATCGACAATAATTATAGTATTTTATTAATGATTTCAGTGTGGCTTTCAATTTTAACTCAATTTTTTAGTTAATTTTTCGAATATCTCATTTAACTCTATCAAATCAATGGCTTTATTTCCTTTGCTATAATACTTTAATTGACGTTATATAAAATGAAAAATAAAATTAAAACACAAAGATAATCTAACTAAAAATAGTAAAACTTAATAAAATTTTTATTTTTATATTATATAATAATCGTTAAAAAATAGTTCTTTATTTATAATTAATTAATTTTAATATAATTTAATTTAATTTTAATAATAAATTAATTAATTTATATTTATAGTATATTCTAATGAATTTTAAATTAACTTATTTGTATATAATTTTTATTATTATTCAGTATTATGCTTGATACTGTATTACAAACTATTTAATGTTTTTATTTGCGAGTTTAATATTTGCATGTCGATAGCCCGAGAACCAATGCATTAATAATTTAATATTTAAATAATTTTATTATATTTGGAAATAATACAAAACCATGATCATTCTTAATGCAGACACAATATCAAATACGTTTTATACATTATAAAACAAATATTAAATAATTCAAACTGAATTGAAAGTTTATCATACTTGACCTATATATTATCACTTGATTTCAATAATTATATTGAAATTCGTTTATCAAATTTAATTTTATATAAAATAAATATCAACATACATATACATTTTACATCAAATATTCGTAACACTTCAACATTTCATGCAATGTATATAAATTAATTTATAATATTTGCATTTTACACATAAAGACGGTTCTTCATTGTTACTGTACTTTTGTTGTTCTTACTCATATTCGGACACTAATTTTTTTAATTAATTCTCTTAATGTATACGTAAATATATACCAATTCTATCTAATTTTACCATAATAGTTCAATAATTTCAGATTTATGAATATTAACTTTAGATTCATCTAGCCATTTATTATAGTACGTCATTAATAATTACATTATATACTAAATTAAGTAAATTTTAGATTCAAATAATTAATATATTAAATATATAAATAACAAAAACTTTGAAAAATCAAGCTTACGATTTCGATTTAGTGCTACTAATCTAGAAATAAATTCTCAGTCCATGCAAAATAAAATTGAAATACGAAGTTACATAGAAATACTGAATATAATTATTCAGAGAATCTTGTATGTTACATATGTATCTACTCTTTGCTTAGAATTTTCTATTAATGATAGTACGAATAATCATAATTTTGCGAGATTCTCGACGAATTACCGCATTTTGAAACGTAGCTCTTCGATCCAATAACGATCTTCATATTTCACAGATCGATGTTGATCTTAACCTACGTTATGGGTTGTTCGACTTTGAACAGAATGTATATGTCTGCAAAATTCTTTAGTAATAAAATATGGAAATTATTTTTTATAGAATAGAATATAACTACAAGATAAGGTAAAATGAATACAATTTGTCACATTTTCATCTTTTGGATTTTTCAAATATTCTTTCGATTTAAACGGTTATGTCGAGATTTTTAACAATTATTTTAATTAAGTTTAAATATTTGGACTTATATAAATATATGATTTCTAAAATCCTTTTCATTTACATTAAAATCCAAAGTTATTTATATTATTTATCGTATGATTTAGTTGAAATTAATCAAGTAAGTCAATAAATAAATTACATGTATTCTAGAGTAATATAACAAATACATGCAAGTTTTTATATATGATTTTTGCAATTTAGTTAATATTAAAGATAGAGGTTTTACATATATTATAAATGTATTATTCAAAATAAATTCAAATACAAAGATTTTATATTGCATTATTATGACAAGTAATGAATAAAGATTTTATTAATGTTCGATAAACTGTACTCGCGCTACTCTAATAAGTATGAAATTAATTGAATTTCAAAGTCATAAATAAACATTTTATAACAGAACAGTAAAATTAAACTTTATTTTCCGAATTCTTCAAGAAAACAACAAACATATCCCGTCAAAAAATCTTATAAAAGGAAACGCATGCCAGGACTCGTATATCACCGTCACTTCAGTTCTGATTGACGCTCATGTATATAACGGATGTAGCAAAAAGGATTTACTAGATGAAAATATACTTATAAATAAAAGGCTCGTAGCATAGTGTAGAGAAAGAAGTGGGAAATGCATTGTTTGATTCTCGCGGATAAGTTGAAAGTTTTACCCAGCATGATTTTCATTGACGTTACTTTGTTATGTCAACTGTTAAATGTAAATTGAAAATTATGTTTATAAGCTATAGTGCGAGTATCTGTTAATTGGATCCAAGTTATAATAATGTTGCAAGAGAAGCCCGAATTTGCTCGAAAATTTAATTAATCGCGGAGTTTATAGATGTGGTAGTAATTGCTACTGGCAGCGTTTAATATTACATTTCAGAACATTATTTCTTTGCTGCTTTATTTTTCACATATTCAATATTTCTTTCAATACTCTATTTCATTTGTCATTGTCAATAAATATTATAAATATTATTTTTGATTTGCCTACATATTACTGTTTTTTCTAAAAGAATTGAAGTACCCTTCAATGTAAGAAGTTCATACATCGGTTAGTATATATTATTATAGGCTACTAAAATATTTAATTATACGAAAATGCGGAACCATTATTTTATTGCCTCAATTATACATAACCTTTTTTTCTGCCCAAGTGTCATCACTTCTTTACAACCAATAAAAAGACTTCAATGTTTATAGTCTATACTGACGAAAGTAATTTTATCGATTCTTTTATGACATGAAATTTAAAATCATAATCGAATTGTAACTGAGAATCAATAAAAAAAATAGATTAAACATTTGATTAAGTTATTTCAATTCTAATTTAAAGTATGTTAATAAATCGCATTAAATATTGCAAGTATGGATGGGGGTGCAATCGGGAAGGCGAAGGAAGGGAATAAAGGATTTATTACGTACCTTATCTCGCACATCAACCAGTTTATATCCGCGTGCACACACACTCGAGAGATAACAGAATTTCTCTCTCCCTCCTTCCAATTGTCTTTGTTTTACTCATTCACGGACTTAGTACAAACATAACGGAGGTAGTTGCCAAAAGGCAGAAAGCCTCTTCTGTATTTTCTTGCTAGCAATGCGTTAGGGATGCTGAGTAACCCCAGTTATGGAGAATTAGCTTTTATACTTGGGGGATAGACAACTCTTATGGTTCAGAGACAGTTTTCATATATGAATATATCTTATGTAATAACATTGAAGAGCTATAATACTACGTAATAACAATTATATAAACTTAAATTATATAAACTTTAATTTCTTGAGTACTTCACATTTAAGAAATGTGAAGTAGCAGCTCATTGCAGAGAATCATAATTTTCAGTAGGAGGAAATATTAATTTTTTTTAAATTATTATAAAATCTATTAGTATAAGAGATTTATTAATTTTTTTCATCTCTTAGATTACGCCTATTGATAATTAAACAATTTGTTTGTCTAAATTAAACTTAAATTAAATTGATTACATTTGTTATAATGGTATGAATTTTTCTCTTCTCTCTATTGATTTAACATAATTGATGTAGTTAAAAGTAATCAGTAATGAATATTAAAAAATAAATAATTCATTAAAATTATTTTAATTAAGAGATGCAAAAATTATTAGAAATTAAGTGTGACTGTAGTTTTTAAATTTGACGCTGTTACTTTTCAAAAATATACTTAATATTACTTAAAAAATAAAAATATAATAAAATATATAATGTATATAATATAATTATATATAATATAATAAATATAATATAATAAGAAATAAAATAAATAAACAAATAATAATATTAAATTTAAAAATTTTTAATTTAATAAGCTTCTATCAAAGAGTAGGTTTCCATGTTAACATTTTTATTTTTTATTTGATGTTTAAAAAATTTTTTTATCTGATTAGATTTTATCAAATATTTAAGATTAGAATTACAATAGGAAATTTTGTAAAGGAAATGGACTTTCAATAGTTTTTCATTAGTCATTGTATCGACGAGTGACGTAGAGTCAGTGAAATTATACAATATACAATAATTATATTTATAATTATAATTATACAATACTCAGTATTATAATGCCGACGAATAACTCGAGAAAACATGGACAGTCGTCTTACTTTTTAAAGAACATATGGTGTATAGTCATGGTGTGTCTACGATGGCATCTCAACACAAGCAAATTCTTACAACCGATTATTCGATATTATTAAATTTATAATGATATAGAATAATAAAAATGTTGTGTTTGAAAAATCACTGAATTAAGTTAAAATGTATATTAACGAATACTCAAGTTTATAAAAATAATGAGTTTTATTAAATTAAAAAATGTACCTTGTAAATAAAAGAATATATTATTTATAGGATATAGTTTACTTGCTTATATTTATAATTAGTTATATATAATATAGTTACATAAATTTATTCGCTTATATATAATATACTTACATAAACTTACTCACTTACTTATGTATAATATACTTACTTACATAAACATATTCACTTACTTATACCTAATATAGGTACTTAAATATAAGATTATTATATATAGTAAATTTTTAAACATAATGGTGAAAAATTAAAAAAGATCCTTTATCCATAGCTATATGTATAATTATTGAAAATAATATTTTAATTAAAAAGAACACATTCATAAATTTAGTAACATTAAATAAATATTATTAAGAGTAAAGTGAACGAAATTTTAACTTAATTTTAATAAACAGAATAAAAATAAATAATAAATTCCATATGTAAGATAAATTGTAAAATCTTTCGTCGGCTAAGTGTCGGATGTCTTGAAGTTAATTTTCCGATATCATTTGATGGAAACTGTAAGTTTCTCAGTTTAATCAATAAAAATTTTAATTTTATATAATTTTGTTTTATAATTAGTATAAGAACACATGACTTCTAAAATTGACAACTATTATATAAAGAAATAAAACCTTAAATAAGACATTTCAGAGTCACCTCATTGGTTGAAAACTTATTTAATTATATTTGTGTATATATAGTTTTGATTAGTTACATTTAGTTTTATAGTTTATGAACTTCGATATTTTAATATTAAGTTTTATATACAGTTTAGCTATTCATTGTCAGTTGTCATTGAAAACATTTATTTATATAATTATTTTATTTAAATTACATTTCATTTATTAATTTAAATTTTATTAATTCGGTTTTATACTTCCAGCCATATTTACATGTGTTTTCATTAAATTTTACCGTAAATATTAATATATAAATATGTTGTCGAAAGTAACAGTCTCAATATAATAATATAAACTTTTTTTATTTTGAATTTTGGAAAATCAAGAGAGTTTATTCATTCAAAAAGGACGGCACAATATCAAATAAATTTGTTCATTGTAACTATTACCAATGCGTATAACATTCTGTTTACGCTTTCATTTTTTATGCAATTTCAAACTCGGTAATATTTAACTCTTTGACATTTAACATTGACTATTATATGATGTTTTAATTTAAAAAGTTACTATGCCTATAATGTTAAACTTTAATATTCAAACAAATTGAATATCTAATTAGATAAAATTTTAAAATGGTAGTCAGACATTATTTTTCTGAATATTCACACTTACGTTTTACCCATTTTTAAATAATATTTTATCCACGTGAATATAAATATTAGTAAATCAATAAATCAATAATTTCAGTATATAAATAAAATAAGTATATAATTGTTTTAGAAAAATTCTGTATATACTTTGTTACTTTTGAAGTGTAATATTTTTTAAATAATATATTACTATTTATAAAGTATATTTGAATAAGAAGTACGTATTTAAATTAATATAGAAAATATCATTATTCCAAGATGGTTTTAATTAAATTTTCAACTATTTTCAAAAGAGTATAATAAATTGAATATGAGAAATAATAACGAATGATACATTTGTTCAAATATTTAGCAAGTTGAAATTCTTTGAACTTTCCTTATTTAACTTTTCTAAATGTAAAAACAAAAATTATACATTTAATTTTTTTGAATTCTTTAATAATAATCAATGTACTAAAATAATATATATAATTGGAATCTTTCTATATTTGAAGATAAAAAAAAATTACATACAAAAAATTACAAAAAGTCACATTACATCGTTATACGTAATTTCCTTAAATTGAATTTCTCGTATAAGTAATCGCTTCATTATTTTGATAAAGCGATATTCAACATGTTTATTACGATATGAAATGACTAATTCAATTATGAAGCCAGCGAATGCCAATAACATTCCCATCATTAACATAATCAGATACGGTGCGAACTCGTAAATCGTAATACTCGATGCGCTCAACAGATCTTTACGACAGTAGGGTTTCTTAAATTGCCATCTAACCGTTTCCCGATGTCGTAGGCCAATCTCCGCAATCTTGGTTAATCTGTATCAGAGGAAAAAATATTTATAATAGAATGCCAGCATATATATTGGAGAATAATAGTTGCAAATTGTTCATTAAAAAAATCCAATGCCGAAGATGCATTGTAAAAATTAGAAGAACTCGTATGTATTTTAACATATTTGTTTATATAAATAAAAATTAATATATTACCTCTTCTTAAATTGTACATACAAAGTAAGTGAACATTCGTTAATTTAGAAGGAAAGTGTAATATATAATTAATTGTTAATTCTAAAAGTGTTAATGATAAGGAAATTATGTTAAGTCTATTAAATGATATCAGTACCTTTTTACATGTTCTACTGATAATATAACAATATAATCGATATAACATCGATATAACAAAAGAATTCTATCTTTGGAAATATAAAAATAATAATAATAATTACCCAATTCTAGACAGTTCTTGAAATGAACTATTAGAATTGACGCCAAAGGCTGTGTTAGTTGGCCGACCAAGATGTACCTCATTTAGTTCACAGATTTCATGATTATCGAACAGCTTTTCAATGTATGGATAGCTGATATCTGGATGAGTATGATAGGCGAAACCACCTTTTTGAACAAGTCGAATGCCGACTTCAGGTTCCATAAAACGAAGAGACTCGGGTAACTTTAGCCAATAATTGTGATAAAATAGCTGTATTTCCCAGTTTTGAATCTATAAAAATGTAAGATAATTATACATTTTTTAAAGGATTTCAGTAATTTTTTTATAATTCATCATTTTTGAACACATTAATTTTAATGATATTTTAAAGAATCAATATAATAATGTGTGAAATAAACATTATTCGTGCAATAATGAAGAATATAATTTACATTGAAAAAAAATTGTATGTAGACCATCCATTCGGACGACATTTTTAAATTTAGTTTGGTAAGTTCGTTTAAAGAATCATTAATCTTATAAATTGGCTGTGCCAAACGAGTTGAAACAATACAAGCTGAATAATAATTATATATAATTTATTTATTTATTTATTTATAAGTTACATCTGAAATAATATTATAACCTAAATATTATTTAATTTCTAAATTCTATTAATGTGATTTTATATAATTTATCAATTTTTATAGTTCATCAAAAAATGACTTTAAATTATATTTTTTGTAAAAAAAATCTGAACATTAAAATTTATTAAACATTAAAAAATTAAATAAATTTTACTCTGCTACATTTCTATTTTATTTCAAAATATTTATTAAAAAAATAGTAATTATGATTCTTACCTTGCTGACATAATGCACCAATTGTTATTAAAGAAGAATTTGAAATTGTTGTAATAGTATTTTCTCCTTGTTCAAATTGTAAAATTATAGCATAAATTATTATACTCAGTATAATAAGTAGAAGTATAAGGCACCAAACTTTGTTATCAAAGGATCGAAATATTATATCTGCTTTTACCTCATTAGATTGGGGATTTCGAAATATGAAAAAAGTTCTATAAGCAATTAGATAAATTTTCCTAATTTCCTTTTTATTTGAAATATGTTGCTTTGCAATAGATTTCAAAACACTTAAAATTATGTAATACTTATTCATAATTATAATAAAATGCTTCTAAATAATATATCTAATCCGTGTAATAAAAAATCGCATTACATATTTATTTACCTGAATCGCCAATCCTCGTGTACAAATTTTATAAAATTACTTCTCTCGTGGTTTACGTTTAAAGGAGTACCTGTAATGTCAGTTTGATTTTTCATCAAAGCTTTTGCTATTGGGCCCAATGTATCACCTTCTTCCCATGCTGTAGATTCTATAGCTTTTAAGCTAAATAAATAATAATAAATAAATATTATTTAGAAACATAAATGAAAATACCCTTCAAATACCTGTAATGAGTTTGGGAAATTTTTTCTCTACAGGTAGAGTCCAAAATCAAAATATCAACATTTATTTAAAGCATAAATATTAGAGGAAAAAATTTGAAAATTATCGGTTGCTTTTATCTTTTTTTTACTAAAAAGAAAATAATACCTATTCTCAAAGAAATTAAGTTTCCTTGCTCGATGTTTTTAATCCAGTACAAAGCGAATAAACATTACGACTGCTAATTTATATTATTAAATATTATACTAATTAATTTTATTAAATCAATGATTATATAAATGAATAAAATTGAATATAAAATATTGAATATATTGAATATAAAAAAATTGAATATAAAATTGAATATAAAATAAAATTGAAAATAAAATAAAATGAATAAAATTGAATTCAACTATTGAATAAAATTCACATTTTAATATTATATTAGGTTAATATTGTATATTAATTTTTCATCTTGCAAAAATGTAGGATTGATGATTGAACAATGATTTTAATATAGCAATTTGATTTAAGGTTACTTCGTATTGTACAGGAAAGATGAGCTGCTTGATGCTTATTTAAATTACAAAGTTTTATTTACATTAGCTAACTATAAGTAAAATAAAAAGAAAAATTTACATTTAAAAGAATGTATGCGAATTTAAAACAGTTAAATCATAAAGAAATATATAGAAAGGTACTTACTTCTAATCTATTGTACTTAAATTAAATAATCTTTCTCGTTCATATTTACAACAGCAAAGTTAATTTTAAATTCATAGAAATAGAATTAATGGACATAATTTTAAACATTGCACTTATTAGTAAGTAATCCTTAATCAAAAATATCGTTTATTATAAATTAAAAATTTATGTATTTGAAGATATTTAAGAATAAGTAACAAGCTGTTCTTCGTTCAATTTCGTTATAAATAATAATATTTCAATAATATTTGTGTTTTGAAAAATATTTTAGAGGAATTCAAAAACAATATATAGTAATATTATTTTTAGTTGAAAAAAATTCATTAACAATTATATTAAATTTATTTTATGTTTATAATTTGGTATGTACAAGTAATGTTTTTTAAGAAAATGTTTGTACTTTAATTTTATCTTAATTGCATATTGATATTTGATGTTAATTTTGAGTTTTTCTTTTCATATATGACTATTTTAGATAAAAAAATTAATTTATTATAATTCTGATAATTACATTTAATTTCAGTAAATATATTATTTAAAAAAGTGCTACTTATTTCTACACAAATAATGTATGACAAAAGCATCATTAATTGTGAATAATTACATTTATTACTTTAAATTAAGTTTATTTTTATTTTTACCAATATAATTATTCAATAATCATATAAAAATACGCAGTTCAATACTAAACTTACGAGAAATTATATAAATCTGCAAAACTCCTTAAAATATGAAATCCAAATTTGAATCGTGCGTCTTTAGTTGGATTTGCATAGTCAGACAGATATTCATCTATCGCGACGTCATCTGGTTTATATGTACACTAATAATCGATTAATAAAAATATTATTATCAATAATTCATAAAATTAGAAAGGTAAAATCTAATTTTCAACTCACCTTAAAAAACGTCGCTCGCAAAACGAAACGATGCATGTTAGATCTCCTCGCTAATTTCGCCTGTTTTAAACTAATGTTTAATCCACTCCCCTCGTTCCACTTACCCAATAATGTAATATTAAGCGTCATGCCACGATCTTTCTCTATATTATAGGCATCATAAAGCTGATAATCCTCAACATCAGATATCACCACAATCACAAATTCAGTCGAAAGTCCAAAGGTACGATCGTCGACGAGTGCAAGAATGTCTCCAAGCTTGGTGCCTAATACTAGCCAATAATGTATTTCATCGAACATTCTATATTCCGCAGCCTACATTAATATATTTGGTTAATTTACTATTTTCACCATTTGATTTTATAAGCGTTAAGTTACTGAGCACCGGTGCTTGATAAGAAAATTTCTAATAAATTTTTCCAAAATGGCAACAAAATATTTAAAGTTTATTAATTAAACCAATAAAAAAAGAAAAACCAATAAAAATTACATACATTTTATCATAATAAATTTGATATTTAATTTGTATTTTGAATTTAATATCTTCGGAAATTGAGATTATTAATTAATTTTATTTCTATTAAATATCAATTCCTACATATACACGTATATATACATATACAAAATTTTTAATTATTTTAACATGTAACAATTTCTTTGTTAAAATAGCTTTAGTAATAAATTATACGATTTTTCAATAATTGGAATACTATTAATCAATACTATATACCATTTCTAATACTATTATGTTTATATTTATATATTTAAAAATATAGATAACATTTATATATAACTTTCATACTTCGGAAAATAGTGAAGCAATATTATTCACATCGTAACAACGAATATCAAGGAAAATTCCTATTTTTCTATGTTTTGTGCTTCCGACCAAATTTATTTTAGTTTCACTTTTTAATTTATGTAGTGCAACTAAAATTCCTTTTTTGTTGAAATCCTTGAATAAAGACATATCATCTACAAAAATAAACAAATTTATTTGTATTATAATATACTCCAATGAAAAATTACAATCATTTGTGTACATATAAATTGGTTATGTTTTATTATCCTATAATTCTAAATAAGTTCTAATCAGTACCAAGTTATAATATAAATAAATAAAATGTATATTATTATTAATTAAGAATAAATCTTATCAATTAAATGTTACATTTGTAATATACTTTCTGCAAGAAATTTATTTATAATTAAATACATTAATTTTATTATTATTCACTTTGATATATATCTTTTATTCTAAATCGTCAACAAATATTTCAAGACTGTACATTTAATATGATTTTATATATTTTTTCTTTAATTATACTTAATATAGAATAGGCTTTATTTTATTTTTTTTTAAACTAAAATATTTAACTACTTATGTAATAATGTGAGAAACTTAAGATTCCAATATATCAATCAGTGTACAATTAATATTGCTGTTAATTAAAAATTGATTATATTTTCAATAATATTTATTTATTTATCATAATTTATATTGAATGAGATTACAGATATACAAATAGACATTACCCTATGATTATAATATTATTAGGATAATTAAGAAATCTATATATTACTATTAATATTGTTAATGTTTCAGTTGAGTAGAAATAGTAAAAACAATGTTTCATTATTATGTTTTAACGTTGAGTATATAAATAAATCGGTCAATGTAAATTTATTATATATCAATCTCAATAAAACAATTAAAACTAAGGTGATTTAAAATCTCTTTCATATGAAAGAGAAAAAATTAATAGTATTATTTAATTATTATTATGCACTTATGTAAACTTAATTAATTTAATAAATTATATCAGTGAAATGTTTAGGCTAGAAACTTAAAATTGTACTGACGATCCTTGAAAAAATGCAATTTAATAAATCGGTATTTGTTATGATTATATGATAAATATTCTATATATTTAATTGCACTTTTTATGATTAATTAAATGAAATATAAAATATAATATATTAATTAACAAACTTTTAGTTATTAGAACAATATATAGCTTATGAAAATTAATTCATTAAATAATATTTAATATATAATATTTTTTTAAATTTTTAATAATAAATTGTACATTTCTATATAATATATAACAATACCCTTATTATATATGTAATATTTCTTTGTAAATTTATAAATTTACAAATTTATTAATATTATTAAAACTTCGAATGAGTGTTAGCTTTTCACAGAATTACATTTAATGGAGGAAAAAATAATTTTCAGCAAGCTTAAAATATATTTACAATTTAAGGGCATCAAAATATATTAGTATTTTGACTTAGTATTATTACTTTATTAATATATAGTTGCAACTTGCACATAATTTAGTTAATTAGTATGTGTGTTTATGCATATGTAATTAATTACATTTTAATTACGTGTGTATTCGCATGAGTTTGTAGTGTAGCATAGTTGTGTATGTATGCATGTGTATATATGCAACTTAAAAGAAAATTTTTGAAATTGTTATTTATTTACGCTAGCATCAAAATTTCTTAATACTGAAACGGAAGAAAATGATACATTTAAATTTTTTAATATTTTACGTATATACATTATAATTACTAGAATATAATTACAAAATTTCTAAAATTTTTGTTTTCGCATATGATATATTTATTTCTTTAATGCAAAAATACACATACGAATAAAATAATTACGATACCGTTTTTATTAAGAATAATTAAGAAGAATATCTCTATATTATTCCAAATATTCTATCGTTGATGGTGTAATTGAATATGTAATGTATAAAATTTATTATGTTACTTCAATTTTTTTTTATTACATGTTATAAAAAATTATTTACGTTGTATTTTATCAAGAGCATAATAATCAAATTTGTGAAAGATAATTAATTAATTATAATTAATTATAATTTTATTGAATGAAATCATAATTTTAAAAAATAAGCATTAATATTCTCTTACTATCTTTCAAGATTCTATCAATGATATGGCATAGGTAGACACAATATTGTGAATATAAATTTTATTATTATCAAAATATTAAATGTTTTAATAAAAGTAAAGGAAACAAATGATTTCTATCAAATAAAACAAGATAATTAAGTATAAATAAATTACTAAAATAAAAGTATATTGCAAAGAAATTAAAAAAATTAATTAGACATTATTATAAGTTAAGACAAAATAGTTTTAAGTACACTTTATAAATTTAAAAATGTTAAATTAGAATAAATTTTATTACTTAAAATATTTGGACTAATCTTAAATTATTTGAGATTAAAATTATATTTAAAATATTTTATTTATAAAAATTTTTAAATTAACATCTATAAATTATTATGTTACCTGCATTGTTGTTGCAAGAAAATCCAGCAATACTTGAAACTTTTTTATAGTCAAAATACTCGACAATAAACTTATTATTAGTCTTAGCTAAAACATTAATCATAAATACATAAATGAATATAAATATACTGTACATGTTGCAATTTATAGATCAACTTTAATTCACAAATTATTCAATCCTAATGGAATCTTTACAAAATCATTTATTCTATCTTACAATTATTTTACTGTTAAAATTAATATTTCTAACACATTGCTCAATGAATCTTCCAATCGTAAAATGAAGATAAAAACTAGCAATATTATTTAGAATATCGCGTGACTTCTACTCAATACTATTCTATTTGAGAAATGTAATACGAGTAAAAATTCTATGTATAATTTGACAGATAGAAAGCATGTTTAAGAATATTCTCTTTTCTGTTATATATATATGCATATATATAAAAATATAAACTATTTTAAAATCCATATAATTCTAAGTGTGCGTGTTTGTACGAATAGATTTCTCAATAAAATTTTTAGTTATGAATAGATTTATTATAGTTACATTTGTTTTTTTTAATCTTAAAAATACATATTTATAGCTTTTATATATTTGTTTATACAAGAGTTATTTATAATTTTGGTTAAGTTATTTATAATGAAAACAATAATATAGATTAATAGATGTAAAATTTGACATGATGTGTACATTTAGCGATCTAGATATTTATATTCCGTATATTTATATTTTATCTTATATGTATATAAACCCAATGTTCTCTATATTTGTTATTACTTTGCAATTAAACTAAAGACATGTATAAAAACATTTAGAAGATACAAAAATTCATTTATTTAAATATTAAAATTTATAAGTTAAAATATTATATAAAATTTAAATATTAAAAATAATATAATAAATGTTTTCATTTTATAAGAAATTTATTATAAATTTTTATTTCATTTATTATAAAGTTTTTTCAAATTTTATCATAAATTTATAAGATGAATTGCATATTCATAAAAGATGCAATATATTTTTAATTTATCTATTTAATTATACAATTAACGACAAATATACTCCCAACTATATTAATCAATTACAGCCATTCTATTCTAATACTAATGAAATATTAAATTCAAAGATTGACAATGTCTTAAAATATCTAATGGTAATCAATAAAAATAAAAGGTTAAATAATCATCGAATACAAGAGCCTCGACAGCATTACTTGGTCAATGATAACGCTTCTAGCATTGCCAATTTAAAGCTTGACAGCAGCTAACAATAAAGGTATTATTAAATTTATAGTTTCAATATCGCTATTATGATAAATCGATTATATTGATACCTACCTATCAGCTCGTTTACGAAAATTGGCATATTATAAATATAACCGATATGTAACGGGCTTAGTGATACATAAATGCCCCGATTAAATTTATAGTATTCTACTTAATCTATACGAGACTATTTTAACTGTATAAATCTATATAAGCTTTCTGAATAAGATATTAGTATAATAGAAAATTAATCTTGATTATAAAAAAGCTTCCATATACAAATTTATATTGATTATAGCATTTTAAATTATAATTTTTAGAAAGAGACTTTCACAAATTTGTTTCTTTTGAGCATAAATAACAACTATGTTTAAAAATTGAAAACTAAAAATTATAAATATATATACATATATACAATTAAAAGAATCAAAGAGGCTACATATATACCGCAATAAAAGAACTATAGTTTATGCACTATTTTTAAATTATATTAATAATATCAGTATATTTATAATAAATAAAACATAATTAACTTAAAATAAAAATACAATTTATTAGAAAAACTAAACTTGAAATGTCGTACGATAAACACAAATAACTAAAATTTAATCTTAATTCAAACTTCTACCCTTGCAATAATTAGTCAAGTTATTTTTATTTTATACTAGAAAATGTTATATAATGTAATTAACTTTGAATTTTTGTAATCCGACTGAGAAAATATATTAACATAAGAACTTCATTTCGGAAAAATTACTTCAATAATACGAATACATTTTCTATTATATTAACGGATAGTTTTTAAAATAAATATAATGTCCTAATGTATGGTTTAATAATAATTTAAATTTTATAAACTATCCATTGATTTTAATAATCTGCTCTTGAAAGAAAATGAAGAAAGTATATACGTTCTTTTAAAAACTTGATTATAAAGTGTAATCATGATATATGTATATTTATATATATTATTATATATATATATATATATACTTCAAATTATTAATTGTATTAAATATTTATAATATTCATTCAATTATATGTACACAATAGATGCAAAATTATCATAAATTACATTCAAGGGAACGAAGAGTTTTAACTAAAGTAAAATTTATTTGAATATATGTGTTTAATGTGTGTTCTTTAAATATATTTTTATTTACATATTTTTAATTAAAAGTTTGTTTTATTTACATAATAATCTATAAATATAAAAAAATATATTTATAGATAATATATAGATACAAATATATTTATAGATAAAATATAATATAAATATATTTATCCTAATTATTTAAGATTCCATATGCTTATTTTGTGAAATAGTCTTCTAAATAATCAAATATGTAAAAATAAAGATTGTTCTAAATAGCAGAATAATCTTAAATCTTGAATTTGAGTATATAATTAGATATATGACTATATGCTTAAAAATAACTATTATTTATTTAAGCAATTTCATAATTTTGAACTGGAAGATATCTTAAAGGTATTATTCCAATTTATTAAAATACCAATAAAATATTAAAAGAAAAGTAGGTAATTTAAAATTTTATATATTTATTGTTATCAACTATATATAATTTAAATATCAAATTTAATACAACTATATTATATATATAATTATATTATATTATATACAATTATATATTAATACACATTTTTATGTAATATAAATTTTTCTTTATTAAAGATGATAAAAGTAATAACAAATTTTCTTGAATAATTAAAGCATAATAACAATTGAATTATACTTAGAGTTCTTTGCTAATTGAGAAAATAATAAATTAATATTTCATATGAAAAACTTTCTTTTTATAAATATTGTAATAATATTTAATTTAGAATTTATAAAAAGTTAAAATATGCCAATAGTATCTCGGTATAAAGATTATGTTTTACTCTTTCGATTCCAATCAAAAAGAATGTAAATTAATAGCTCTCTCATTAAAATAAAAAGTATACTCTCTGAAATGTTATGTTTGTCAAGTAAGCATTTATTAATAATAGCATTAATAAATAAGACGTATTAATAATAAACATTAAATAATTTAAAGTTCAGTGTAGATAAATTTTACTTTTTTCGAGTGCACAATTCGACATAAGTGACGGATATAAAAGTCATGTGCAAATTAAATCGCTATTTTGAGCACACGTAACTACAAAATCATTAACTTTTCATAAATGAGCTTGACGCAACATTGATAAAATAAAAAGACGTGATATATTAAAAATTTTAATGAGAGGATTAAAAATTTAATAATTTTTATCGTTTTATATGCATCAATCCTTCATTAGTGAAAGTTGCTATAACGGAATTAGTTATATTAATTAAACGAAAGGAAAGTTCATCTTGTCATATATTAAGGTGCATGGTAGAGCAGGAAAATTGTGATTATATAATGTGCGAATAAATAGTTCGCCATGAGAAATGGACAGAGTCAATCGGGAACAACGGCACAAATTCTACACTTCCATTACATTTGAGCAGTCGCCTAAATTTTGGCGTTTATACATCCGCTACTGTACGAAGTGTGGCAAATCTCAAGGCGATATCTCGATTCGAGAAAATGTCGCAATTGATAAATCTTAAACAAAACCGGCGGGTATGCTGTGCAGCTTTAAGGCTAGATAGAATGATAAATGCAACGGTCTCTCGAAAGACTTTATTCTGCTCACTTTCAAGAACAAAGCACTTCAAACTTTTATTTGGAATTCTCTAAATTGCTCCAGTTCTTTCATTTTTAATTAGCAACGAATGCATAAATGTTATGAGATCTTAATGCTCAACACTCATTATTCTTAAGCATTGTATTTTGCCGTTCTGAACACAATACGTCTATTTTTCGAAATTCAAGACTGATGCTTCTTATACTTTGCAGAACTTCTTTCTTCAATATCTTATATTTTACTAAAATGACCCCATTATTATATAATACATAATCTTTCTCATCAAAGAACTTGAAATTCATACTTATAATTACAAATTTACATATAGTTTTCAAATCCATAAGAATACTTTCTCTTGTCATAATTCTATTCTGAAATGTTGTCCTGGCGTTATACTAGTAAATGAAATGAATCAAATGTCAAATTATTAGGTATAGCAGTCAATGTTATTATTACTTATTATCTAATCAACTGCACTATTTACGAATCTTTGATTAGCTTTTATAGTAAGCAATTATTTTTGCGCATCATCGAAAAGATGAAACAAAGTGAAAAAA
>JAPYYT010005261.1:0-16498 GCA_030522565.1 Ceratosolen corneri | reverse complement strand
TAATTGTAATAGTCGGACTTTATTTCAATTTCCAATATTTATATATGTAAAATTTAAAATAGTGGCTTGTAGTTGCTAAAAGTCACTCTCTAATACTTCTGATCGATAATGGATAGGAGCATTTTATTTCGCTACCCTTCAACAAATTACCTCTTTAAGATTCCATTCTCTTTATTTATAATATGATTTTGATTATATAATAATAGTAGATCAATACCTATACATAGGTGAAAATGCTTTTGAAAAATTCAATTAATTTTTTTAAATCAGTTTCTCGCTGTAGCTTATAATTACTATCCCACATATAACAAATGGCTAATAAGCATTAATCTGTTCAATAAAGTGTAAGCTTAAACAATAATAACTAACGCTTGTTCCTATTTAGAACAAAACGGACTGAATTTCACGTGAAAGCGACTAGATAACGAATCTAGATAATAAACGTCGGTGCGATGTTAGTGTTTGGCTGATGTCTCACATACACAAATGCAAATAATTTCTTTTTTCCAATTTTTCGAATTTATCAAGTATTAGATATATCGTTACAATTTCAATGAGATCATTTTTCCGTTGTCCCTTTTCATTGTAAACCCAAGGATTATTGGAGTGGAATGAATGTTAAACTGAACAATTTAAAATCAGAAAAAACTGGTTTTATTACGATTCTCAAAAATAATAATCTGTATTCTAAAACATCGTATTGAAAATGTACAATAACTTGTTAACAGAATAGCTAAGAATGGATTAATTTCAATAAATTTTATTGCAATCGGTACCTATATAACTTAAGGTCATAAATTATATTATTTTTCAACTATTAGTTTACTTACATTTAGTTCCGATTGAATAATATTTAGTAGTGAAAAAGTTGAGAATTTATTCATTTAACTGAAAAATAAAAATGCATACACTTTCTGATATTTTACATATAACTTATTCTTCGTGAAAATATTTTGATGAATTTGAAAAATAAGTAGATAGACATCATTTATAAAGTTTTTATAACATTTCGAGAAATTATTAATTACATTTAAGATTATTAAGTACAAAAAAATCACAAATGTAATATAGATGCTCTAAATTGAAAGAAATATTTTGTCAATTATCGAATACATTTATCGGATAGAAACAAAACATTGGTAATTTAAAAGAATAAAGTTTTTATTGAAAATATTATGTCTTGCTTTTAATATTTATTGAAACTATTAGCAAAGATTAATCTATATTATTTGTAATTTGTATATCAATATAAATATTTGTTTGCAAGGCAGCCTACTAATATACTAATATGTATTATTATGTTTATTAATTTTTTTATAAATTATAAGTTTTTTATATAATTATTTATAAGTTAATTGTAAACATTCTTAATTTTTGAGATTGATAAAATTTAATGCTGTGTCATTTATAATGAACAAAAAGTTTTACATGTTAGGTTAGAATTAATATTTTATTTTCTGAACTTTCCAATGATATTATCAAAATAAAAAATAACTATGGATTCTCAAAATAACAAAATAAATTAATTATCCATTATATTGTGTTTTATTTTACTCTATTTTTTATTTTCTATATTATTTTATACTAAAATTATGAAACTTACACATAGATTGCCCTAATAATTTGTATTTTGTAGTATTTCACATCAACAACAAAAGGGGATTATCGGTCACTATTTATTTGACATACTATAAAATATACAAGATAAGTAATTAAACAAAATAAAGTTAGATATATTAAAGACAACTTCTGATAAAATTAGTGAGTATATAATCAAGCAGTTTCCTGTTCACAAACAAAATTTTCAATCTTTTGGTATTTAAAAACATATATAATATTTATGACTTTTGAATTACAAGAAGTCTACATTAATGATATACAACTTTGTGTAAATAATTTATTCACATAGGAGATTCAATTATCAATAGTTATTTACTTTTAAAATAGTATTGTAAATATGAAAATTAAATATATACTTTTTAAATATAATATCATTACTCTCCTTGTATCAGAATGTAAAAAATTTTGTCAACCTACATTTGCAGCAGAAATTTATATTATTATAATTAAAATAAATGAAAATTAAAAATTTATATTTTTAATTTTATTTATTTAAATCTGTCTTATTGTTTTTAATTTGTGTATTCCTTTGATACACTAAGTAGCAAAAGATGTATCGAAGTACCAAAGACTAATATTATACTTTATATTGAATCATTAATAACTAATAGATCGTAAGAAGAGAATACAGACAAAAATTGCAAAAATAACGCAGCTATAGAATATTAAGTTTTTTTTAACACTTTGTTATCTGAACCAAATTGCGTGTATATATTTTAACATAATAAGCATGTTCATATATTTGAATGTGTACATATACATTTATATTTTTATTGTATTCACGTTTTTAATTGTATTTTCAAAGGAATTAAAGAATTGTCTTATTTAAAATATATAAAAAAATTTTACGTCTGCTACACTATTTTGTCAATTTATTGTCCCATATTTACCTTCGAATATTAATAAAGTTCATTTTATACGTTAACTTCTTTCGTGCATATATTTTAATTTGATAAAATATATGAACAAAAGAGTAATAAATTATTCATAATATTCGTAAAGTACATTCAAAATACATATTATACCGGCATTATCTTTATAAAATGAAGATATCGATGTATTTAGAAAGACTGATGTATAATGGAATCAAGTAAAAGAGTAGACGGAAATTCAATATTTCGATATGTAGAAATGTATTATAAGCAAAAATGTAAATTACTGCTTAAACGACAATGCATTCATGGAAAAAAATGATACAGGATATGATAAAGTAAAAAAAAGAGAAAACAGAAGTAGAATGATGTTTCAAGTAAAATTAAAATGTATATAAATAGAATGAATTATATATGTTTTAGTTATTTTAATTATAGTTTTGTCGTTGTAAATTTACTTTTATTTATTTACTTTTATTTATATAAATTAAGATCTTTATTAAATGATCTGTAGATATTTATATACTATAAATTGATGATTTTAATACTAATGTAACTATGTAACCCTAAAAGCAATGACTTTTTACTTTCTTTTGCACTAATAAAAGTTGTATTAAAAACTATAATAAATTAATCTAATAATATATTTTAAATAATAAACAATATATATGTATGTCTTTTAATATACATTTAAATAGAATATTGCAACATAAATTACAGATTAGAATCGATAGCAGTGAAGCAATCGAAGCTGGAATGGCATCGAACATAACTATAATTTTTACTTTTATCGTTGAATATCACAGCAATTAATTAATATTACGATAATATCATATATTATATATTTGGATACATACAATAAAATTTTGAAGTTACTATTTCAATAAAATATTTCAAGAGTAAACTATTTGAAATGTAGTGAATATTTGTACGGCTAAGGTTCTGCAATATTGGAAATGTATGCTATTCACGAGTTTTGTTGTCTGAAAAAAAATGTTATCAATAATTAATTTTAACTGGCTCTCGATTTGTACCGAATGAACATTTATTGATTAAAAAAGTGTAATTTTCGGCAAAAAGAGTTATACTTATGTTAATCAATAAGCTCGATTAGAGTTGGCGCTTGAAAACATGAAGCATCATGGAAGTATTGATATGCTAAAGGCTCCATTAAAATATATAATCTTCGACGTATTCGTCTTTGCAATGTCGATGTACGTCTACCTTTTTCTGTGCGCACTTTTAAACTCTTACTGCCTATCAAATGTATCAAATTGCAAAGTCCTTTTCGGAAATATATCTGCATATACATGACTTTCAAAGAATTTTGAATAAATGAAAATTACGTGCATAATTCTCAAATATTATTTTTCAATGTTTTTACTCAATTTTGGCGTCAATAATATCTCGAATAATAGATGGCTCACAGGCATACCAATAAGTCTACCTGACAATAACAATAATAATTCTTTATTCATCCATTTTTTTTATTTATACTTCCAGTACTTTTTTATCTTTCAATGGTGATTGGACCTTCAATGTGCATATGAATTGATCGATACTCCAGAGGGGCTCGACCTTTATTTATCGCATTACAGAGTGTGATACATTAGCAAACTCAGAAGTCAGATTTATATTTTCACTTTATAAGATCTTGAATTTCTATTTTATAGTATGAATGTATTTTAGAAATAAAGTTTATACAAAAAATGAGGGAGTACGTGTTTATTGTTATAAGACCTATTCTTGGCTTTTACAATAACCAAAAACGCTACTTGGAATATAAAGTCTGTTTAACAAAATTAATGTAAGATTGAAAAATATAGATAAATATTCTAATAATACAAAACATATAGAGAAATAACATAATTAAAATTACAAAAGCTTATATATTTTAGAACTCGTATTTCAATTGCAGCACAGAATTAGAAAATAGTGATGATGCCAATTGAACAACATCAGTAAAACCTTTTATTGCAAGATATTGTAAAATCTATTTTAATTAACAAATTGTATATATCTACTGAATTCTTATCCGACGTTGCATGAAATAATAATTTAATTAACTACAATTTATATTTTATCTGTGTTAAAGAATTATTTTATATGATAGCGCATCTAATAGTTAAGAAAAACACGACTTAAATGTTTCAGTTTACATACTATTATTGTAAATTATAAAGGAATATGCGTAACAAATATTGATATAATCACACTATTTTATATTTTTATCAAATACAAATATCTACGAATTGTTAAAAAGGATACTTTTTTCGTAAAATTTTATTTGAAAATTTTGAAATACAATTTTAATTTAAAAAAAAAACAATAATAATAACAATAATTCAATGCACTCCAGAATATTTTTCTGGAAACTATTTTCTTTATATGGCGAAGTCGTATAGATACGTATTCTGCTATTCCCATTAATTTCTTCAGGATTGGCTATTCCGGCAATGGAGATCCATTTATTTCTGCTACCGAGCAAGATTTCTTTTTATTACAACTTTTGAAACGAGTTGTAATATAAATTCATGTAATTTGCAAAATTAAAAAAAAACTTATGAAAAATGTTATCGTTGAAGAAATTTAAAATTATGATTTTGGTGATTGGTATAAAATACCGAAATACGAAATCGACTTAAATTTGTAATTTTTGTAATTTTATGGAATTTTTGTAATTTTTATTATATTCTCTTTGCTTCTAAATCTCGAGTTAGATTTCGTAAAATATAGATGTAAAGCTAAACAACGGAACAATTAAATATTTAATCACTGAAGATTTACAATGAATTTTCTTTATTTTTCATTTTTTAAATAATGAAATTATTTGTAATTTTCTTAATTTTAAGTGATCAGCAATTATCAAAGATATTATAAAAAGGCTTTATTTTTTTATTCACTAAATGGTTATTATAATTTAGCATGTTGCAATATAATTGTAAACATTTTAGATGTATAATTGTATTGTTAATGGAAAGTGAATTTAAAGTAAAAAAAAAAAAATTTGATTGAATACGACTTGAATTACAATTAACGACACAATGAAAATAATAAAAATATTAAATTATAAAGATTTTAACGTCACGAGAATTTTTTTTTAACTAGCATTACAATATTGCGACACGTAGTTCTTCGTAAATATTAACCATAATATTTATATTATACTTTTAATTGCGACACGGTTAATGTTCATTAAATAAAAAGAAGTTGGCAATAATCAAACAACTAGTATAGAATTTAACGAGTTTATCAAATGCTATAGCAATTTATTTGATGCACTGTAATAAAGTACAGAGTAACTTTTAGATGCTCGCGTTATATTTGCAGTGAATTGCCTTAATATGTGCTTCGTGTAGGGAATTGCATAAGGAAGACATAATGTAAAATAACTGCTTTGCCAAAAATTTATGTCAGTTCTCCTTCTATAACCTGACGACGGATCAATAACTTTTGTACTTAATTTTTTTCGATCATAGAATAACTGTACGTTGAATCTAGTTTCAGTTGTTTGTTAACTTTTTTAGTTGAAGGTAAATATTTATTTGCAGCTCTGTCACCGTAACTATGTGGCTTATTTCATAAGAAATAAGGCCTTTTACATTAATGTTAGATAGCAATGAAAAGTTTGAACAAAAGATAAAGGGAAGATATATTCTTAATTTTTATATTTCGTGCTCAGCTTCAAAAAGTTCGTAAACATACATCAGATTTAATGGCTATAAAAACTTGATAATAAAGTATAAGTTGAAAATAGACAATATGAAACTATACTTAAACTTTAATATTACCTTTGAAATATGTAATTGGATATAATTATAATATACCGAATCTAACCCTTTCTCCACGCAGCATTTCTCATCATGAGAAAGTACTTTTATTAAATATTGAACTGTATTACTTGCCTAATATAATTTGGTCCTCAATTACATTTAAGTGATATATTCATATTCAATTATTATATTTATATTTAATTATTATACTTATATTTAAGTATTATATGTACATTTGAGTACTACATATGAAATAGCTAATGTTATTTTATAAAAGCTTATCTAAAAAAATATGCGCAATATTTTAAAGACACATTAAGTTTTAAATCAGAATTTAATTAGTCCGTAGTTTAAATAGTTTAATTTTTTATGTAACTCGACGAGTTTCAGCAAGTAATATTATGTATAAGCTGAGGTTCAATAATAATTTTTGTTTCAAAATATTGAACGAGAGTGGATTCTATTCTATTCGTCAAATACTTCGAATAATCACTAATACGCGTAAGAGCTCTACATTTCTCAAATTAAATAATGATAAGAAGATGAAGATGCGCTTAATATGAATTGTATATTTTCAAGTATATCAGGTCAAGTATAAAGATATCTTTTCACAATTTCTCTATATCTTTACTCAGGAATGTTTTAACCGAAATGGAATATGATTTAAGCATATAATAAGAATTACTTGTACTTGAAATATTTAAAAACAATGAAACTAGTTTGATAAGAGTACTTTGTTAAAGTATGAAATGTGGCGTTTGGAGCTTTAAAATATTGATAAATAAATACAACGATAAGACATTGAGCGAGTTTTTCAGCCCCAAATGCACTATGTTGCTTTCTTAAAATTTTGATTGCAGTTTTGATTGCAATTTTGAAGCAATTTCACATAATATAATCACACAATAACACACTTTGTCGTCTATTAATTTATAAATTATTCTATGTGATTTTACATTGCTATAATTAGTAAATATTGTTTGCGCAACATCTCATTATATAATACCATTATTTAAAATCAACATGTAAATAAACCTGATTGAATAAAAACCTTTATTCAATTTATTCAATATCAATTTATAATTAAGCGCCGTATTGAAAAATCGAACGCGTTTAATCAATGGACTTTCCTTCTATCAAAAAAACAATAAAATCATCTGCCCACTAGAACTTATATGCGTTGGCTTTTTATTTAATAACCCACAATTTTTAATAAACTTTCGCTTAATTAAAATGGCAAGTATTAAACTATCATACAATCACCAAGCGGCTTGGATATTTAAAATTGTTATCCAAGCCATTTCGAGAAAAAAGAAAGATCTCTAAATCTACATCACCTGACGCACGTAATAAACTTAATCATTCCCATTCGCAAAGTGTCTTGCAGCCTTTATTTGCATAGCAACAAAAGCACTCGTGCCGCCCGTGCAGCGTACGTGTGCCAATGCCCGCGCAGCCACCGCCGCAGAATACACGTCATTATCAGAGCAGAAGCTTCCCGCTGGGCTCGAGTTGTAGCACATGAAGGGCGAGGCTCGAGAACACGTCCGGCAGGAGGTAACATTTTAACAGTTGGGCTGCCCATGTGCCTTTGACAACCTTTGCCGAAAGCACAGAAAGATAAACGCTATATTGCTCCGGTCTTTCAACTCGCCTCGAAAATGCTCAGCCACTTTTCTAAGTTACCATTCCCATTTACTACGGCAAAGCTTATAAATTGTTGCTTCGATAGTGCCAAAGTATGCTGGCAGCTTTACAGATGAATAATATAAGCTTATTATTAATATAATATAATAGATGAAGCTTATTCGTATTGTTTATGATACTGAGAATCTTGTTTCTCCGATGGATTCGACTGTCAATGTCTTTCGAATTACCAAGTATTAGCAAGAGGAAGCGAGATTATTTAACAAATAAAGCCTTTTTTTTCTCCAAATTTGCTGCTTACGTTAAAATTACTTTTCGATTTTTCATTTTAAAATCTTGACTTTAAATTATGAATTTTACGAGCGTTGAATAATCCATATTGTGAACAATGGCTATCCCAAGGAGATGCTTTGTAATGTCTAAAGCTAAAGCCCTGTGGTTTTACCGGCACATAGATACGTATATACACGCACATAGAGAGCTGTTTTTGTTTGCTAAGAGATTTAATATTTTTGTTGAATATGCAAATGGTATTTAACATTTTTGGGCTTTATAACCACGCTATTTGAAGTATTAGAGCGATATTTCAGAAAAAGAATGATATATCTTGATATGTGCCTTGGTAAATGATAGTTTAGATTTACTTTAGATTTAATTTGAACGACTTGTGCGTTTATAAAATGTAAAGCACAAATATGAAATATTTCATTTAATTTTAGGCATGAAACAAAGCTAAGCACATCATTTATTTAAGCAAGCGAATTATTTTTAAAACATATGTTTCTTCCGTTCTCATTATACACATAGTTTATATTTATTCTAATAAATCCTAAAATTCGTAAGTCTTGTAATTCATTAATAAATAATGAATGTTACTATATAACTTAATATAATCTATTGCATTAGCTTTTCATAATAAAAATATAAAATATCTATTTTTAAATTTTGATTTTAAGCAGATCTAATGAAACAAGCGTTGATAATTTCTATTAAAAACTTGAAACACATTATATATTCATAATAATATATATAATTAAACATCAGTTAAGAATAAGTAAATATTTCAAATATTACCTTTCAGGATGTAATATGTCTTTATGCATGAATGGACGTATTCATACGAGCATTTTTAAGTGTTTATATTATATTTATATTTATATTTACATACGAATACTTGAACATACCTACGAATATAACATTAATACTTTATTAAATAGAATCATCTATTTGACTAAACAAGAATTTTAATACAAAAATATATATAGATGTTTATATAGATATATTCGCTTTTATCGATTAATATTACTATATCACAAAAAGTGTTTTTAAGCATATTTACATAGGGTCTGAAATATTTAAAATAATGTGCATATGTTGCGTATGATATATATATATATATATATATATATATAAGGATTATCAAATGTAGATGAGTATATCGGTCGAAAAATTCAAAGAAAAATTTTAAAACGTAATTTTAGGCCTATTGATCGTTTACTATGAGTTCTGCTAATATCATTTCACTCAGAATGTACATGTTCTCATTAATATAATCAACTAATTTTATTAGTTTTATTCACAAATTCTCTTTACTTCTACTTACTAACTTTTATTAATAAGCAGAATATTCTACTGTAATAAGAATTATTATTCATATGACTATGTAAGTAATATTTTTTACAATATAATGATAAATATATGAATATTTCAGATATATTAAAAAATTGCATAACTATAAAAGATCAAGAAAAAATATTTTTAATAAGTTTCTACTAATTTTAATGAAATACAAACACGTATATTTCATGCGTATATGATATATCTTATGTTCATAATTTATTTAATAAGTATTAAGAAGATATGTGTTTTTGTATTGTTTGTTTATACAGATTCTACATGGATTCAAAATGTTTTTTTTTATATTATTTTGTTCTTCTGGTATTTCTATTAGAGAATATTATTTTTTAGACTTGAATAATTTGTTATGTACAAATAATATTACTAAGTTTGATAACTTTAAGTACAACATTTGTATACTTATTATATTAAACAAACTTGTTAAAAATATACTTTCTTACAATTATTTTTATTATAGACTTGCCAAAGTATAAAATATACATCTGTTTAGGTATTCTCTACCTAGCTCTCGTGGGCTCAGCTTACTTGAATCGACGGCCTCTGATAGGGATTTCACCTGCTTTAATGTATGCACTCTCTGATGTTCAAGAGAATGGATATAATATAGGACTGATGGTGGTGGTAGGATTGATTGAATCGTGAAACACGTGTATGTGCTGTTTATCATTATTTAATCTTATATTATCTAATATTTGGTACAGTTGTTAGTATAATTATTTATGCGTGGTTGCGTGGTTGTGTGGTTGTGTGGTTGTGTGGTTATGTGTGTGTGTGCGCGCGTGTGTGTAATAGTGTAATAGTGTAGAAGTCGCCAATGATCCGCGAATGGTAATCGATAACGGTTTTGACGTGTAAACGGAGAATTAATTGTAGTTGAAATCCGCCGTACGTCTAAGTCCGTTTTAAATTGAGATGGATGTAACAAACCTCTATTGCGTTGCAAGGTTCAATTGTAAATTGACCCTGCATTCTTACGTACTGCGCAAGTAGTCCCCAGAAGGTCTCTGACCTTACCCCTAACGAGCGGGATGTAGCAGTTCGTTGACCAGGTGCAGATGCGCGGAAGAGGGTAGCTTCCCTCTTTGTATGTTACTAACAAGGTCTCAGCAGTTGCCTTTACCTACGTTGTTGTTGAATGGATGGTACTATCAACTCTGTGTTGACAAACTTGCCTCATTTCAGCCGTAGGGAGTGCGTCTACTTCGAAACCATACACGGTGGCGCTTAAACTAATCTTCGTTGTCGTATTGGATAGTGCCAGGATTTTCCCTTGGAGGTCCAAGAGAAGATTCTACGTTAATCGAAGACAACCAAAATCGCACTGACGCCACGGAGAGCGTCACTTTGCATTCACAGTTCTCCCTGCGACTTTTCGCCGCCCCGTCGAAATTAATTCAATCGATCTTTCCCATTGCCCTCGCGACGACAATTTGTTACACTAATTGTCATTGGAGCACTGAGTTTGATGTCCCCGTTGTTTTTGACCGATAGGCGGGCCTTTTCTCGCCCGCAGTCACCCTACAGCCGAGTCCGTCGGCCGAGCTGAGCGCGTAATTCGTGGAATCTTCTTGTCTTGTCTCGCCCGTGCCATGTGGCGACAAGTGTAATACACATGCACTTGGCTTCTATCTTTCTCGCTCCTTGATTCGGGTAGTCTATGAATACGACGGTTATAAATCCATTGTCGAGCTTAGCAAGTGGTTTCAATACGAGACATTATACAAATTGTCTTTCAATCCTTTCGATCAAGTTCAATTACGTACGATATTAATCACTTCACATTAATAATATTCTCGATCTTTCTAGCAATAAACTTATAGTGTTCGAATCTATACGTTCCTCTGTTCCCTGCTTTTGTACCGCAATTTTATATTCTTAAACACCGATTATCAAATTACACAGCGACCGTGCGACTGTTGATTTTTATACAGATTTCCGAAAAATATTCTATATATATATATATATATATATATATATATGCATCAGAAATATATTCAAGTCTCTAAATTTTTATTTACATACTTTACATGTACGGATATGACGATAAAAATGTATAGAGATGTTTCTTACCATTAATTTTTCAACGATAATTATCTTATTTTAAATACCTAGTCGTCTAAAAATTATGTGTGTTAATTGATTACTACGAGTGCTTAATTGATTACTTTTAAATTTAATATATACCATCTAAATATATTATAGTGTATTAGTTTAACACATTGTGAGCTTGCGTTCCAGTCCGATAATATATCAAAGTAATGTGGAGCCATATACACATACACTTTCATAGTAAAAATTTAGATAATGTTAGTATTTAAAAGGAATAGGAAACTTTATACTTGATTAGATCGCATATCGGCTAACCTGCAAGAAAAACGAGAGCTCGCTTTTCATTATACAGATAAATATATGATCAACATTAATGTGTCTCCGGTATTCACGCTTTTGATCTACATGATATATACTTAAAAACGAAAGATTAATCTTATATTTTGTAATTTAATGAGACTACATTAAGTGGCTTTCATGATAAAAAATCACCTAATTGTTCGATAAGACATCGAGTAAATGTTACCTTAATATAAGTGAATAATGTGAGCTTATGACAAAAAATTATGTTAATTACATGGAGTATTTCGTTTTCAACTTCAAATCTATTCTTTATTTTAATATTAAATTTATGAATAGATCAAATTATTTTTTACTTTAGGTATTCGTGAGTTTTATTCATCAACTAGTATTTTTCCCAAATAAGTATTTTATAGATATTATTAAAGGAATAAAACATCCAGACATAATTATCAAGCTTAGCATTGAAAATATTTTGATGTTTCAATGATCTACTGTTGAATTTATTTTTTTTTATTCATAGATTCAATATATTTGACTCAGTATAGACTTGATCAAATTAGTATAATTATACAAATTTCTTTGTTCTCATTGCCCATATGTATTCTTTTTCAATGCATTAATCTTGATGCTGAACTTGTATTTTCAATTTTTTGTATAACAAATTTATTTGATTAATTCTAGGCTTTTTTATATTTCAAATTAAAGTGACCATTCCATTACACTTTGCTATTCACTGTTATCGATAATCTAGCCTTTATAAAAAATTTCAGAATAGCATATTCCACCGTTTTAACGATTACTTATTTATTAAAAGTTCTTTTATAGATTTTACGTATATATCGTTGGCAATTTTATCTAGATTGATTAATTCAGATAGAAGGGATATACATTTCTCATATGCTTATTATAAATTTGCGTACAAAAAGTTTGTTTCAATTAGATAGAAAATACAATTTTTAAATTATATTATCTAGAAACATTTTATTAATACTATCATTCTATTTAAAATAAAGAAGTAATTTGAATTTAATTTTATCGTAAAAAAATGTTATGCATTGTTATTTTTAATATAATTTAACATAGTTTGATAGTTTGTGAAGTTTGTTAGGGAAACAAACACTATATCGAGGGAATGTATTAGTTTAGACCTGAAATAAGTATTCGACAAATTAGTATCCTATTTAAGGATGTAACTATAAGAATAAAAACTTAGTCGGAAATCTTATTTTCGATAGCTTCCAACTTTTCTTCTTCACGATCCAGCATAACCTTAATCGACAGAGTTTTTCTCCAGTTGGTAGAATAGCCAAGTACTGGCCTGTCATTCCTGGTTGAAATATTGTACTAACAGCGGGTTATTTATTTAAATTTCTTTAAAAGTACTCTATATTTTACTCAGTTAGATAATACATTAATTGTAATTGATTAGTGGTAAACTGATAGTTGGAAATCCTATGAAACCTACACATCTGGATGAACTAAGAAGCCTTTTTACATAAATATGTTAGCACAGTTTAAGAGCTTTTGACTTATATATCCTATTGCATAGATTTAAATGCCATCTGCTCTTAGGCTCATACTCCTTTACGTATTACTTAATATTTCAAGAGTAAATTTTTTTTTTTAAGACTATGCTAAAACAGTGAATTATAGCGACAATGACTCATACAATTAATAATTATGTATATACCAATTTTAATATAATATTATACTGCATCTTGGCATTTAGTGATAATTGACTGCCTTGTGATTATTAGCACACCCAATATATGTAGATATGTATGTCGCAAACTCGGGGAATCCACCGGGACTGTTTGCTTAACTCCCCATTTCTCGTTTGCTTCTACACGTAATTCCGTTGCGGGTGACTTCGGCCTCATTCATCACCACTTGTGGATCCAAACCTGACCTGGACCAGTGGAGGTCGTGCAGGCTCGCGTTCCCCAAACCACGCGGAACCTTTTCTCTCTTTATTTTCTCTTTCGTTATTCGGATGTTGGCTTTATTTATTATATGTGATAAAATCCTTTTCACGTTCATCCATATACACTCAGAAAAGAACAATTACTTTTATTTTCCGTCTACTAAATTTCACTTCCTTTTCTATCATTCGTTTCAGCTTATATATATATATATATATATATATACATATATTGGTGTGCGTGTACACATACAATTTTCTTACAAATGAAATCGAAAATAATGGATAGCTTCGTTTTTAAAGAAATGTATATTTCTATGTATATTATATGTTGTAAAACTTCTTATTCACAGTAGATTATATAAAAGTTAATAATTTTCAAAATACAATACAATTTGGGCTAGATTTTTATTTAAGTAATTCAGGTGAGAGAAAATATAATTTCGAACCATTTAATACATCAAAAAGAGCTAAATTATATAAAAGTATTTATTGAATGTATAATAATAATTATGCAATATTAATATTACAATAAAATTTTTATTGTAAGCCTATATTTACAGTCATTATTGATAATCACAAATATTATTGTGAAATTAAAAATCACCCTTTTTGTTATCAATATACACATATGTGCAATTTGAAGTTACTACGTACAGGTGAAAATTTATTGTATTCATAAATATGCAAATAAAATGCTTGTATATTTAATATTTAAAATACTGAAGAATGTTTTGCTTATTACTTATTCATAAATCATAGATTAGAAAATAAAAAGTAAGTATTAACAGTGATTAGAAAATATTTCAGAAATATCAAACAAATAATTTGAGAACATAGAAGTAAAATATTAATAGTCGCGCTGTATATAAATATGTGAGGGTTTCATGTAATATTGAGTTAATATTAAGATAATTAACTTAAAAATTATATTTACTCATGTTACTTACTTTTCCTTATTGAAATTTTTCTAATTTAGTAAATGGTTTTATAAATTAGAAAAATTCTCACTGACAGCTTTAATTTGTATTTAAAAACTTAAACTTTATAAAAATTACAACAATTTTATAATAACAAATTTGTGTTTAATTTATTATAAGTAAAATCCGTGCAAACTATTCTAATTAATTAATTCTAAGTTAGTTAATATGACAATCAAAGAATGTTAGATATTTTAATTTATTAATTTACTATTTGTTATACTACACAGATTAATGATGATTAAACAAATTTGTATAAATAATACGTTTTATTATACTATAACTGTGCTATGTATCTATTAATAAAAGAACTTTTGTTAGTTAAAACTGAGTTTTCGTGTATGATTTTCTTTTTTTCCATTGGACATATTTCATTCTAAAAATATTTTGTTAGATATGTAAATAAACCAAGGTATTTGTTCATAAATATTAAATTTATTAGTATTGAAATATTAAACTATTCGTATTAATCTAAAGTTTAGTTATTTCTATCAATATTAATATTTTATTTATTAATATTATTTTGTAATTATTGATTTTATCAAATATTTGTATTAATATCTAATATATTCTGCGAAATATGAATGGATTATTTTTTGTGATTTTGAAAACGTAAAAATTTTAAATCAAATATTATTCAGAAAAAATTCCTGTATATAATAAAAACATTCAATTTAGAAATAAAACCTTCATTTTTTATATGTTTGTTACAAAAACAGGCCTTCTAGATTATTTCAAAGTAAAATATTTGATATTAATACTAAAAATGGAAAGAAAAGGCAAGCAGTAATACCTCAACGTATTAATCAACAAAATTCTAAAATACTAAAAATTATTAAAGTGCCGGCAGTATTGATTATTCTCACGTTTGAAATGCTTGCTGCAATTTATATTTATTGAGTCATAATTGAAATATTTCTAATTCATTCATGGGAATGCATTATTTAAATGCCCTACAAATATTTCATTTATAGAAAGAATTTCAGTTTATTACGTTAAGTAGTTATTGTTTGTTTTAATATCTCTGTTTTAATATATGGGGAAAATAAGGTTTTTTTTATAACGGAATATATTTAAGCATTAATTGTTATAACAAAAAGACTTATTGTAATATTAAGAATATTAATATCTTCTAATGAATATTTTTTATACATATCGCTTTTGCATTTTTATTTGTTATTTTTTTATCTGTTAATTTTTCTTTGTGATAAATTTAATCTTTAATTTTATATTTTTCTATAAATAAATACCTATATATATATATATATATATATGTGTGTGTGTGTGTGTGTGTGTGTGTTTGTATATACATATGTCTGTTACGTATTTGGTATAGTCAATAATAAGTGTAAACATATACTTTTATTACAGGCTAAATGCAATAGAGAGGGCTAGAGGTGGAGGAAAAAGAAAAAGCAAATGAGAGAAGAGAGAGGGATGTAAAAAGCTGCCTGGTTATACGACCCTAACAAATTCGAATGATCGATACTCGTTAGGGTGAAATTTTCGAGTGAAATGGCTCGATAGAAAGAGAAGGCTTTAGAATTATATACAAAGCAAGAAAGAGGTAGAGATAGATGAATAGCTGGATGAGAGACAGAGAGAGGAGAGTGGGAGAGGGAGTGAGAGGGTGAGAGGGTGAGAGGCAGCGATGGAGAGGGAGTGAGAGGGCGAGAGGGAGAGGGAGGGAGAAGC
>JAPYYT010005248.1:0-12290 GCA_030522565.1 Ceratosolen corneri | reverse complement strand
TTATATATCTCCCCCCTTCTTCTCTGGCCGGCTGCTGCTGGTGGTGCTCTCTCTCTCTCTCTCTCTCTCTCTCTCTCTCTCTCTCTCTCTCTCTCTCTCTCTCTCCATCTCTCTCTCTCTCTCTCCCTCTCCCCATCTCGCTCTCTCAGAGCAATTGGCAGGGCAGAAAATTACTTCTCGTTTGGCAGCAGCCTCGACCTCGCAAGGGTTCGCGCAAGTAAGGAAAAGCAGCTCGAGAAAGGCTAACGACGGGCTTCCGTCACGAAAGTGGCCACGACGTCGGCGGTCCCGCGTATTTACCTGGAGCGTCGAATTATTTTGCGATGACGAGGAGAGATACGCTGGCCGTGGCGCGCAATGCTCTTTCCCTCTGTTTTTCTCGCCAGCGACCCTCTCTCTCTCTCTCTCTCTCTCTCTCTCTCTCTCTCTCTCTCTTTCTCTCTCCCTCTCGTTCCTTCTCTGTCGATCCTGCCGCGCGATTGCACTCCAAGTAGCCTCGTAATGGATGACGAGCGAGCGCGTTATCTAGAATTTCTAAAAGGGAGACGAACATCCGTTCGACTATTCGAAAAATTCGAATGCCCAGCATCTAGCTTATCTTTTGGAATTCCAATGGGCTTCACTTTTCCATACGACAGTGATGAGCTACCCTCCGGGTAAGTTACTATCGTTGTTGCGACTTTAACTGGGGTTGCCATCGCTAAGTGCTACATCATTGCAAGTGAGATTTAAAAGTTAGAATCCTGTCCTCCTGCGGTTTCAACAAGGCCTCCACTATTATTCTTAAAGAGACAGGAATGTCAATATAAATTTTCGACTGGTATTCATTGCTAGTGCAGTTATTACAGATATTCCCACAAATTCTTCGCTGTATATTTTATGTTGAATATTCATATTCTTAATGATGCATAAAAATTCAGTTTCTTCGCATGTTTAAAATGCCAATTAACAACATATCTTGGAGCTGTAATTTGTAAGGATTTTTTAATGCGCATAAAATCGATAAATTAATCTTTCCATGGTATATTAATTCATTACTGGTGAATAATAATTTCAAGATACTTTTTTTGCACGTACTCGTGGCTCTGAGGACTTTGTATTCTAATTTTTTCAATTCTTTCACAATATCATAATATGAACAAGCATACAGTATAAATATAAACAGAGAAATATTTAACATGAAATATAACGATAACAGGATAATAAAGTAACTGAAAACTTTCAATTACATGACAATTCATGCACTGCCTGATACATTCAAGAATAGAAATACAGAGAAAGCGTAATATGAGAGATAGGCGATGCTTAGATCGAATAGAGCACCAAGTGTACAATCATTTACCTAAGGGACGATGACTCGTAAGTATGATGCAGTCATATCCAGTAACATCCAGCTACCAAAAATCCTGCAAACTTTAAGCATAATGATATGGCATCCAGTTCTTTGCCGATGGCCGATTCGTGGGATTCGTGCAAGTTCCCCGAGTCTATCCAGAAGTAATCTGTTGACATGGGCAGCTTAATAAGAAAGGCTGGAGTTTTCAAATGTACAATTTATCCGAGCCTCCTTCCAGCTACACTTCTCTTATTACTTAAAAAAATACATATTCAATGTAATGATTATTACTCGTCCAAATCCATTGGGTTGCACTCCGAGCCCCATTTATTACGATACGACATCAATGGTTTGGATTGTTAGGAACATTAAATATGAGATAAATACACTTCTATATATCTGTCTGTATTATGTAATCTTGAGATAGCAAAGGAAAAGTTCTCTTCCTCCTTTTTTTTTTTTTTTAACGAAACATCAATAGTAATTTATGTAAATAGTTATATAATCTACGAGTACCGATAAAAAGATTGTCATTAATTATTTTGTATTGAATTTAATTTCAATGCATTATTATCTCATGACTTCAAACAAAACATCTTATGAATGTAGCAAAAGCTTTAGGGAATAAATTGTTTTAGAAACGTACATTTTCTGTAATAAAGCATGTGTACCCAATTAATATAAAGCTCAGATATATTATTCTGAAAAAATCTTATCATTGTTACAAGTAACTTACTTAACTTTCTAAATAATAAAATTTACAGTAGACTACGTGGAAGGTGATAATATAATTATTGTTTATTATCCATAAATAATATGCTACGAGAGTAATTTCATTATTCAATGATTTTATGAAAGATCTATAGTAAATTTCCGACTCAAATGATAATTACGACATATATATATATATAATGGAAATTTATTCTGATATACATAAAGATACAAAATAACTTAAATCATTATAATTTAATTCATTATAATTGAATTCATTTGGAAAAAAAGCTTACAATTTCCATTGGACGATCGTTTTATGTTTTGCGCTTCCAATGTTTATACTAATTTACAAAATTTCTAACATTCTAAAGCAATAATATGTCTAACGTAAGCCGGAATAATATTTTCCTTTTGCATTTTCAAACTATTTCTAACTATCTTTTCTAACAGCAAAAATCTTGATCGATATTTCTAAATTAGGTTGCAGTATTCGTTTCCTCAATGACAGACAAATTTTTCATGGCTTCTGGATACCTACTGGATTCATTTATAATCGTGAACTTCAAAATCATAAATGAATTATTAATTTTTTAATAGCACCAAATTTATTATAAAACAAATCGTATCTCAAAAAACTTCTTTAAATTACACATATTTAGGTACAAGATTATTATTCGATTTTGCAGCAAATTTTCATTTTTATTCAAATTAATAAAAGAACTGCACTTCACGCTTCATGTAATAATATTAAACCATATTTAATGAAGATAATATTTAAAATCATCCCACAATACGACAACATAGATTGTAAGGAATGATTTCTAAAACAAAGGCAGAATTACATTTACGACAAAATATAGGAGAATTGGCTGAGTGTCGAGATAAACTTGCACGGCAAGACGAAACTTTTATCGAAGTGTTAAAACATTCATACAGACTCGATATATTATTGTAGTATAGAAATAAACATGGCAAAAGTATTTGGCTCATTTGCGGTTCGTATAAATAAATGGATTATAAAAATATAGAAAAGTTATTATTACTGTAAAACATATTATTGTAAATAAATTTTCATATAACATTATCCGAGAAACTTCACGTATACAATGTGTACAAAAGAGAAAAATTGGTTGGTGATTTTTTAAATTAATATAGTTATTATCCCAATGACGTGCATGATCAATTCTCGGATTAAAATGCGTATGTTTGTTTTATTATTTAGAATTATATCAATGATTCTGACATGTGACTTGACAATCCGAATACATCCATGCATATATATTCCTCGAAATTCTATTAACATTGAAATAAATTAATGCAATATATTTCTAATGGTTAATTCGCGTATCGAGTACATTTTTAAAAGATATTCGGTAGTTGAAAGAATTTTTGATATTACATTAATCGATAGTAAAGAAGTATTTCAGAACTTTTTACTGTGTATTTAAGGCAATAAGTTTTAATTTTTATACTGAATTTTAAAATCACGATTCATTCTTACAATCAAACATTAAAAAGTAAATTATTAATAGCTCATATTTATCTTTATTAAGTCAATATTATTGATAATATTTTGTATCGTGATAATATCATATTATAAAGCTCAAACATGTAAAGTATAAGTTACACAAGGCAACGAAAGATTTGATAAAACTGTTTTTAATACAATAAAAATGCAATTAACAGTTGTAGTTTATGAGTTCATAAAACAAATGCTTTTGTTTGGATTGTCACTATAAATGACTTAAATAAATTATTTTACAAATCATTCTAATAAATAAAGTATACAAGAACTTGGTTTTTGAATGTCCATTCTAAAATATTCTAAAATTCAATATAAGTTGATTGTAATTTCATTATACATGTATTTATATATATATATATATATATATATGTTTGTTTATAATAATAATAATAATAATAAACTTTAATAAATTTATTTTATGAATCAGATTTTGTAAAATAAATCTACTTATGATATAAATTTTTTGTAAAATAAAATTATTTATTATATAATATATGAAAAGTTAACTGAACATTTTATTCTCTATTGATTGATAAATATAACAGATATGATAAGTAACACAACAAGTTCTAATTTTCTAATTCCTAATAACGTAAGTAATTTAATTAAAAAACTATAAACCATGGTCAACTGATTTAGGAAAGGGATTTATTTCATTAAATACTACATTAGCATTTACATCTTCTGCATTGGTTTTGTAATAAACTACTAAATATAAAGCCTATATGATAATATAAAAGGCGCTTGAATAAACAGTACGTTTATAGTGTTTGGATATATAAATATATAATGTAGATAGATCAACAATATTACAATTAAAAGTGTTAAAGTAAAATAATATTCGTAAATTATAATTGGATCATGAGATACATAATTAAAATAGTAAAAACCAATGATCTTAAAATTATTCATTTGGTATCGTATTGTTACAATACTAAGCCTAGAGAAGAAAAATATTTACAGAATACAGAATTTAAGAGACGTATGATTTTGTCAATAATAATTTAATGGAATAGTAATTGTTTTTATAATTCGGATGTTAATTCTGTATGAATATTAACAAATTTCTTTGTATATATATATATATATATATATATATAGATATATATATATATATAGATAATATTATTTATGTACTATTATTATATAAATTGAGACTCGTATTACGTGAAGCTGGAATAAAAACTAAAATATTCTGTAGCATTTGACTTATAAAACTGGGAACTAAACAAACTTTTGTGAATGATAGTAGTAAAAATATAATATTAAAGTTAAATATAATATGTTGTAATGTATGAAAACAACTTAACAACAAGTAGAATTAGGTATGAAATTTTTAGGAATTGTGATTGTAAGGCGAGCAGCACAATTTTGTTACCGAGAAAAATAAAATAATGTTTACAGTACAATGTTTAGATATAGTAATAAACTTAAGGTTAGGGTTACATATTTATATACTTACATGCTTATGTTTTTTTTCTTCTCATACTTTCGTATGTACATCTGCATTTAGAATGCATAAAAAATATTTGTGTTCGAGCCTATCAATTTTGCATCTACGAATGGAAGTAATTATTTTTGTATAGACCGTTTGAGAATTGAGTATCACACAAATTATGTAAAGGTAACGAGTCTTTTGTACACGGCGTATGTACTTATTTTAATGCTGCAATGCGCGTCAAATAGCAGCTACAAGTAAGTGATACTGGCATTGTGACACTAGAATAATTGTTATATTAATAATTGAGAAGAAATGTAGTGCCATAAGCAGTACTCGCTCCCTGAAAGTCCATATAATTAGAGAATTACAGCTCTGCTTCTTCTAATTAACGAGCACGAAACGAGCACAATTATTATGAGACCAAGCTAAGAAGCAAGCATATTCATAAATATGTTGTGGCAATCCAATGGGTCGAAAGTATTGAGCAATCCTTAGGACAGAAAACAAATTAAAAAGGTAAATGAGCGTAAAAGAAGGGAAAAAGAAGGGGGGGAAAAAAAAGGTAGAAGCTTGAGGTCGGAGATAGAGAAATAAAAGTAGTGAAATAGGAATTCCAAGAGCGGAGAGGAAATTTACGTAAGCGATAAATGAGACACAAGAGTTGAGAATCGTTTAGCGCCGATTAGCTAAGGGGCCGCGGGTTACCGGTGAATATAAAAAAAACAGTAGCGGTTTCCAAATTATTTCGCATAGGAATCAATATTTGAAATTGGAGAATGCTGTGAAGCGGCGCTCGGAAGCAGCGAAAATCGATTATGGGACTGTTGGAGAGAAGGCCGCGCCCGAGTCCCAGAGAGGAAAATCATTAATTCCAAAGCACGCTTGGGGCCCCTGCAGTCGGCCTGCACTCGGCCTGCACTCGGCCTGCACTCGGCCTGCAGTCGTCCTGGCGAGGCCCGGGAGTGTGAGAAAACACCGCAGGTAACCGAATGACCCGATTAAGCACTAAGTTCCACCAATAAACTGTTTGCTACGCAAAGACGATTTATGGACGGACTTTTTGAAGAACGGGAGGGACTTTTCTTTTCTCCGTCGTGCGCTTCAAAATCGGAAAAAGACACGGAGGAGAGCTCGGCTGATGGAAGGCCAGTCGCCTCGGCCGAAGCTGACCACAGCTTTTCTTCACAATTTTGAAGACTCTCGCTCGCTGCGTGAAAGCTGGAGTCAAACGTCTCTATAATTGAGAAAAACTCGGGGAAACTCTGCTCTCTGCTCTCTCTGCTCTCTGCTCTCTCTCTCTCTCTCTCTCTCTCTCTCTCTTCGCCTCACCCCCCGCCGGTACTCTCGCGCTGTGCACAGATCCGCTCCACTCGTTCCTTCCCATTACTGATATTTTTTCCAGGCCCTCCGTTTCTCATCCTCGCTCACTTTTTCCACTCTTCTTAGTCATCTACCTTGGAACTTGGCCCCTTCTATACCTCCATATCTGGTCCTTAAGATTTTTGTTTACGCACACAATTAATATTGCCTATAAAAATCATACCGTAAGAAGTGAAAATCATCGGACTAGCTATTATTTCTCGTGTAATTAGTTCACTTGCTATAATGCACACATTCGTAAACTCCTTTAAAATCTTTATAAATTTAAGATTATCGATCCCGTTTACAATTGGATTGCGTTTAAACCGATCTCTCTATAGTCTACTATAATAAATAAAACATTGCTATTGTTTTTTTTTTTTTAATTAACGAGACAATGCTTAATTGTTACTGTTGCATAGTTTTTAATAATCCAGTTATTCATTTATTCGATTGGTATTTGAAGGTTTTATTAAACTCACTTTGTATTTTATCATCTTATAATTTATATACCGAGTTGTTACTGAATTTATTAAAACATTTAGTTTTTCGTATAGGAGTTATACAAGCAATTGTCATATTACCATTAGATTGGTTTTTTTGTATTTAATTTTCGAGAAATCAGAGATTATGTCGGATTACATGGATTACTATATTTATTAAGAATTTCCACCGTTTGAAACATTTTATAAGAATTCGATTAAAATTTAATATTAGCCGACATATAGAGTTTTAGTTGAAGATGTCGGGTATTTAGCTTTTTTAAATCAAGTATTTTATTGCTCGTCGAGCTTCATTGATGTTAAATAAATTTACTACCCAAAGGTTTGTATTACATTATCAAATAAACGGGATTCGAGACAATGAATCTTCAATATCTATCTACTCGAAAATAATATTTTGCTAGAGTGAAGAATTTGTGAATTGTAAGTGAAATGGATTTCACGATTTTAAATAGCACTGTAATTTTACATTTTAAATGTTAAATAATTAGAAAAAATCGTAATATAAGGGTTTTTAACTGTTAAAATACGTCGAAACTGAAAAGATGTATTGTAAAGTAAGCGTGGTATTATTACATGTACGTATAGTAAATATTATGTACAGTAAAATATTGTAAAATAAATAAACATAAAAGGTTTAATTTCAAGCGAAATTTATGTAAATTAAAATGCAAAGAAAAGAATATATTATATATATATATTGTATATTCATAAATGTATATTTCATGTTTTATTTTACATTTATTCATTCTTTTTTAATCGACAATTTCTTACGTACGTGTTCGGGCGTAAAAAATATGCTTACGCATATATAAGTACATATATTTCTTACTCAAATGATTTCTTTAAAAATTAATCTCTCGATTGTCGAAAAATAAAGAACCCCGCGGCTAAACTTTTAATAAGCAGGACGCAAAAGGCGACTTTGATACCATTCAACCGTCTGGGTCGGCAAGATCAAGGATTAATACGAGGCCGTTATCGATCTCGCTATAACGAACGCTTCATAGCCTTTCGAGACAGGAGATTTGAGTCTTTTCTTCAATATAAAGGTCAAGCTCATGCACGCTGAACCCACGTGGTGGATTTGCTGTTTCTTTAAAGTCTTTAAAGTCTTTAAGCGCGGAAAGTTCCCTCCTTGCGAATAACCGGCTACTATCGAAAGATACATAATAATAATAATAATATCAACAGCTATAATAACAATGATGGCTTGTGGGGAGAGTAAAGAAGTAAGGTGGCTTCTTCGTCAATAACGGATTTCCAAACTTTCTCCTTCCTATTTTTGCTCAAAATTTCCACCCAAACAAAGCAACGCAAGCAAACGCGATGCTCTTACGTTGGCAGCTCTGCTAAGCTAAACCTTATATAAAAATAAAATATTCCAGGAAGACTAAGAAATTGCGAATTAGACGTAGAGCAGACATTTCAAGACAGCGACTTATTGGAAAATATAGTTCACATTCATTAAACATAACCAACCTTTATCTCTTATCTGTGCAAGTGTCTAAGCTTTGTTTGCGTGCGAATAAGCTGCACAGTCAATCGTATCATTTATTATGTTTAGCTGTGGAGATCCATTTTTATAAATATTTTTCGGCTTTCATTGCTTGTATGAGCATAATAATAATGTATAACAAAAGGACACGCATCGGTTAGCATTTTTAGGCCATTACTCGTAGAATTTTCCAACGTACTGTTTATCTTAAACGTAACGTTTTCTTGCTCTTCATCTTCTTTCTCGTATTCCGCTTCTTCTACTTTTTCTTCTTCTTCTTCTTCTTATTATTATTATTATTATTATTATTATCTACAAATGCAATTAAAGAGTAGCAAGCCACTTTATTTCAAAATTATACGAAACATAATTGATGCAGAAGTTTTTACTTGAGAGGGTCGTCGAACGCCTTTTAATTATCATTCGGCTTCTTATCGCTGATATTTAACGAGCTTTTGAGCACTGTGACCAATTCGTCGATTCGTACTATAATGTCCATGGTAACTCTTAGGGATACACAAATAAATTATATTTGACATGTTTTTCCCACAGTTAGCGCGGGCGGTTTCATCGCAGTGTTCGGATATTAAAAGACGATGTCGGCAATAGAGTCCTAAGAAACCAAACTCTGCCAAATCGCGTGGAAAATCGTGAAAGAAAGAGAAGAAAGCCAATAATAATGGTGGCCCATTGATCGCGAATGAGCGGGATAAAACATTGCTCTGCCCCCACCGAAACTTCCTCCCTCTTTTTTCGAGGAAAAAATGTTCCAACTCGGCTGCTTACTTTTTAATGCCGACGTCTTTCTTCCCCTACTTTCATCCAGGCCATTTTTCATTGTCCCAATCGGTCCTTGTCGGTGGATTTTCCAAGATCTGACTCTGCGGCCGCGGCAGCCGTTCCGCAAAAGTGGAGGAGTCTCGTGACGCGTGGCGCCCCCCCCCCTCCCCCAATAACCCACCCAACCACCACCCCCCATACCAAGGGCCCTCCTTCCACCTCCCGTAACCCAAGGCCCGGATTCAGAAGTCTCGCGCTTTCCCGCGCAGTCCGTGTATACCTGTAGGAGGGGCGTAAGAGCCCCGGGATAATGGACTGCCGGACCGAAAGTAAAGGCGAGAAGGGGAGGGCATAAAAAACAGCTGCACACCCCGCAGAATTTAACGGTCCCTTAAAGGGAAATTGAGTTGGCCTCCGGGGTACGCCCTGCAGTCTGCCGGCGCTCTTAATAGGATATCGCTTACCCCCGCGAGCATTCACTACTTTCACGCCGCTTGTGTCCCATTCACGCGGGCCTCTGCCCTCCCACCCCCGCGCACCCACACGCGCTCACGCACCGAGCGAGCAAGGAGAGAGAGACGGTGAATCTTCGAACGCCTCCGTCGTCGCTGTCAGCTCCTCCTCCAGCGTCTCCACATGCGCGGGCCTTCATTATTCCTCGAAGCTGCGCGGACGCGTGAGAGTGTGTTTAACCCGGGGCATAGAGTTCTGGCCGCGGGGATGAATAGTCTCGAGGAAATGTTTTGAAATCTCTATTTCAGAATGTGTGCACGCATGGGAGTGGGTCCTGGGGCTGATGGAGCTGTGACTCACGTTTTTGTCCAGGCTTTCAATGGCTTAATGGCTGACGCGAAAATCATGGGTGAAAAATGTGTTTTGAGGAAGTCGTTATTCATAGGGATAGTGGCTTTATGCGAAGCTTTGGTTTTAACAATGAGCGCTGTGCCTTTTCGCTCACTATTGAAATTTTCCCGTGAAACGGTAATTGTTTAGCTTTGCTCCATTTAGTCGACCAGCAAAATAGAATTCTTTAGTCTCGCGACGAGTGCTGTCATTGTGATTCCAGTTGGGCTTCATTTTATTCGACAGATTATCACGATACGGAGCATCGCGGCACTCGTGCCGACTAGACTATCTAAATTGGACAGATGATGATGAATAAAAAATCGATTTCAGAGTCGTCAGCTTCAATTACTGTTGTATTGGAACGATCAAAAACTCTGGATATCTATTTGACGAAGTATTATGGATACTCGGGTTTGTCCATTTGCATTAAATCGTTCGCAATTAGTCACTATTGGGCACTAGTTCTGTGTAAAAACGTCAAAAAATTGAAGTAAAAAAGTTGAAATCCTTTGACGATTCCATATATTTAGCGCTTACGATGTATTACTACTATCCATGTAAGGTTTCTCGAATAACTAGCAACAAAATCCGTATATGCATTTATGAGTTAACACGTACATTCACATAAAGCTGAAAATTCACTTTCAAATAGTGTATTTAATATTTAATTGTAGATAATTTTGATTTCATCGACCCTATTATTTATGGGTACTATTATTGCCATTTTCTCGTGCAAAATAAGACAATAGTTTAAGATATAAAAGAAACGGATAAACTGAAATTTATAAATTTATATCTGTAGATTAAATATTTTTTTATTAGCATAAGAAATAATTGATAAATCCAATATGAATTTACGGATTAAGAAGTACATTTTAATTAATGTCAATATAATAAATTGATTAGAAATATATATAAGCCATTAAAAAATATAATAAATTCATATAATAAGAGAAAAGATATTTACAAGGTAATTGCTTATTATATGTCGTTGTTCGGGAATTGTTAATATATGAAATATGTGTCTTTTTTCAATTTATTTGACGAAATAATAACAATAACAACAATAATAATAATGATAACAACAACAACAATAATAATAAGAATGATAACAACAACAACAATAATGATGATGATAATGATAATAAACCTTATCCAGGCTAAATGAAATCGATTTTGTATAGAATTGTATTAATTTTCCTTTCACGCGTGCATTTGGCGAATAATTGCTTAAAACCAATATTTAATACGATAGTCATTGAATATAATAGCGTTATGAAAACAAACTAGCAAAGCGTTACACTGTCTATTTTTTTTTATACATTGCATTTATGTCAACGCCGTATTCTTATATTAACAGTTGTGTATTATCATTTCCTTATAACAATTCTATTGTATTTTTATGTCTATTGCGCCCTTTCAAAATGGCTCGAGCCGATCTTATTGTGCGCATTTGACAGAAAATCCTTCTAAAACTAATTTACTGGACAATTTTATGTTTGTCTCTTTGCATTTCATAAGCCACTCTTTTCAGTCTCGTATAGCACATTTTTTAGCGTTATTAAAAATAATTAAGTCTCTTCATTTTTGTCACAAAAAAAAAAAAAAAGAAGAAAAAAACTAAAGAAAAATATTGAAAAACTGTAGATATTAAATCATAAATTAATTATGCAATTTTCAAACATGAAAGTAATTAGGTAAATCAATGGAAGAGTTTTGAAATTTAATGTCTGTAACTGTGACGAAACGTAAGAAATAAATGCAGAGTAAAGTATTTCCCAATGTATTAATATTTATTTTGTCTCTAAATTTTAAATCTCCTTTGATCTATTTAATAAGATTTATGTGAAATTATTTCTTAATACAAATGAATGTTAGCCTCGTATTAGAAATTTGTTGTCTCTCAATTTTAATCATTAACACCGCGATCGTGCTTTTAATATAATCTTTCAGAGTCCAACGAATTTCTATATTCTGAGATCAAAACCAATTGATTTCTAGTAGATAAAAAGAAACACCGTTGAAGTTTATTGAAAATTAACGATCAGGATCATTTGCAAAAACATAAAGCGGTATAAGAATGACGTTCGCTCGATGTTTTAGATGATAGATAGATAGTACGGATTAATAAAAAATGTCTAAAGGAAGCCAAGGTTTAATTGTTAAAATAATAAATGGCTGTTGTAAAAATATGGCAATATCTAATCTTCACGTATATATTATGCAATGTGTACAAATAGCTCTGTAAATGTATGCGAAAAACAATTTCCATATTTATTATTTATTAT
>JAPYYT010005243.1:0-11850 GCA_030522565.1 Ceratosolen corneri | reverse complement strand
AGTTCGCCTCGCGACTTTACGCCACCCCGTCGAAACTAATTACTTGATTTTTCTTATTGGTTCCGCGATCTATACTAATTATTATTGGTGTACTGAGCCTGTTGTTTTTCTTGATTTAGATGCCGGTCACACCGCGGCCGAGCGCGTAGCGCTGGCTGCGCGTGAAAGCCGAGAAGTCGTCCCAGCTCGTGGCGGCAATTGCTCTTGCACGTGTATTTTTTCTAGCAATGACCGTTATGTATTTATACTACACGTTTCTTTGTTTTTACACTGCACTTCTATAACACCGTGCTTTGAATGTTTACGTTACTAGGCGCAGACGTGACGGTTGGTTTTATTATACGGATTTTCCGAATACACTCATTTAGCAGAGGGCAATTATTAAAAACATATATCTCTATTACAATTTCGTCTCATCAAGCAGTGGGCAATTTAATAATTTACTTTATTATATATTTATTAACAATTTCACTGATTGAGAAGCAGAAAGTAGACGATATATAATTTATTTACAATTTTGCTTAATTGAAAGCGTAACTTATAAATTACAGTCACTTCTACTGGATTTATAGCAAGATTATAACAAAAATTAATTGCTATTTTAGTCAGAGCTAACTCCATTTTTTAATATTTTCAAGGAATTTCTATCGTTTTTCTATTAAATAAATATATAATTCTAATCAACCCTAACACCGAATCACTATTCACAAATATTTTTCCTTCCATAATTTTAATCTCAATACATCGCAAATTCAATGACCTTGATTAATAAACAATAATTGAAACTGTAGCAAAAATACTTCTAAGACTCTTTTATTTGAAGCCTATTTCTGTCCACTTCTTTCCACTATGTGCCTGTCCCCAATCACACTGAGATTAGTTTTACATATTAGTTTAAAATTTTGAACACACACAATGACCAATTAAAGGTTTTATTAATATATTCCAAAACTAAAGTTGCTCGAAACGTGACTCCCACCATTCCAAGACTAGATTAGTTAATAGTAACCTTGCTTCTGTAAAAATTGATACGGTAGATGAAGAATGCAATAAAATGAACATAAATGCAAAATACATGTGGACGGATTCAACTGTGGCCTTAACTTGGTTAACGTTAGATGCATCCCGGTTGAAAAACTATATAAGAAAGAGAGTAAGCCATTTTGGTGAACTATCTCCTAATACAGAGTGGTTATGTTCCTGGCATGACAAACCTAGCTAACTGTGCTACAGATCGAACGGAGAAGACTACGAATTATGGTGGTACGCTCTACTATGGATGCAAGACGAAAAACAATAGCCAGTACAAACAAATCTAGAATAGAGTTCAAGTTGATAGAAAGCTTGCTCCGAAATCAAGTAAAATTCAAATGGCATATAATATAATATAAAATAGAATTATTGTACTTTGTCTCAATTTTATAGATCGACTAAAAGGAGAGAAATAATTGCTGGCTAATAAAGAACAAGAAAGAATTACAAAAAGGCGAAAATATTTTGGTTTAAAACAAGTCCGGCTACCTTTTTTCCTTATAAGCTCAAATAACTCCAACAGCATCAAGATTTACCTGCGAAATATGTGATAACTCGTTTAACCGCATATATTGATACTGAAGGAGTTATTCGTGTTGGCGGAAAACTCGAGGAAACTAAACTACCTGTTGAATACATGAACTCTACAATTTTTCTTCGCATTGTCAGCAGATCACACTTGTTATTGCTGAATCACACTAGTAAACCTTACATGAAGAGACGGAAATCAAATTACCTCAAATTACGAACCCCTATCAAGTCTGATATTCTAAAGTGTGTCATATGTACTCGTCAGCGTGGGATATGTGCTCATCAACTAATGGGCCGACTACTCCTTGCACGAGTCACACCATCAAGAACTTTTACACACACGGTTATATAACCTTATTTTCGTTCATTACGCAACTTGTTTTGTAGCGTCTATGAATCAGCATCGAATTAAAGCTTCTCTGTAATGGAATCGAACACTGGTGCTTGATAAACTCTTTTATAGGATCACTGTATTTTATTATTCAATCTGAAGATTATTTTAAAGAGATTAAGAACTCTGTGTGATTTCTGACGCACAGTGCGCATCTAATATAATTTATTTTCTTCACCCGACTTCTTGAAGTGGGGAGATCATCTTCGACTCTATGAGAGAGAAAAATTTCAGTGATTAGATGAAAGCCTATAATTATGTTACCATTGGTGCCCATGCCCAGTAGTGGACGCCCTTTGAAGGGATAGTGGTAAAGTAGTGGTAGGAATGAAGTAGTGATTACCTTCCAAGTGTCGTCCCGCGGGTCACGTTGTTGCACGACAACCGAAGCACCGCATGTTATTTATTGTTTTTCGAAATTGAACAATTTCGAAGGTGCATGAGATCTGATAACCAGGTTAATATTTTAGAAGGTTTTGTAGATCTGACAACTAGGGTAAGATTTTAGAAGGTTTTGTCCGTTAATTTGACTAGGCTCGTATTGCAAGGCATATGATGGTGATATTTACCATAACCGAATTTTCGTGGTACAGTCCAAGTAAATAGCATCGTAAAAAGGTTATTAGCAAGAAAACAGAGTATTCAATAAATTTTCTAACCATATTCATAGGTTCTGAGGACACATCTGGCAATTATAAACATGTAAGATATTCTAAGGAATTTTCAAACAAAGAGGTAATACGTATAGACGATCGAAATTATAGTGGAATCGAACAATTTGTATATATATATATATATATTTTTATATAATATTTATCTTTATGTAAGCATAGATATATTAAGTATTTTGAAATATTAATCGTTATGGTAATAAATATTATTAGATATCCCAGGAAACAAAAACACTATTTTTGTAACATTTACGAGTTTGTTTATTTTTTTATTATTATTTTTATTATTTAAATTTAGTACTTACATGTGGCGGTAATCCAGCTATAATGGCGTAGGAAATTCCTTGCGGTACAACAGTCAAACCAACCGTTATTCCTGCAAGAGTATCTTGTAGGAATTTCATCCAGGAATATTGAGGAAGCCAAATTATTATAGGAATCCTATTATACAGTAGTTCTTTAATACCTCGATACTTTGAATACTTCCTCATTATACTTTCTATTTTAAGACAATTTGAGACTATAAAAAAAACATTTTAGTGATTAATTCATTTTATAGTCATATAATTATGTGTAATAAATTTATTATTTTTCTATTATTTTTATAAATTTTAAGATTAGTGTTGAAATAAATTTAAATATCAATACTAAATATTTACCTTTCAGTAACATTACCGGTTTTAATATTAAATTAATATTTATTGATTTTGAATTCATTTACATTAAAAAAATAACCATAATAAATTATCAATTAAAATATTTAAATAGAAATATATTTCAAATATTATAGTAATATTACGTACCACTCTGGCTCGATAATAAGGAATCATGGCCGAATCAACTAGACAAGGGAAAGAAGAGTGACTTAAGCACGACAGAAACTCGAAACATAACATAGTCATTGATGGTTACTGTAACCCCAGACCACCATTGGGATCTGATCAAATATTATTCCAAATTATATTCACTATTGAGACTCACCAGTCTTTGCCTCAAATTTATATCACAACTGAAGAAATTTAAAATCTTGCGCCCCCTTAAGCGATTTACAATGAACAATATAAACAATTCCCGAATATTTTAAATAAAAGCAACCTAAGTGGCTTATTTCACTTATGAAATTAAATAACTTCAACGAGGCAATAAATTCCAGTCCACATACCAATTTAGTAGATTAACCACATTTATTGACGCCCATGAAGTGATAAAAGTAGGAGGCCTACTGCCCCATGCACTCCTCTCCTTTGAATACAACACACATCGCGCCATCCTGCCCAGTGATTCACTATTTTCTTCTCTTGTAATTTCGAGCGCCTATATTGGAGTCGACTACACTGATCCAGTCACCTTCGAACTATGGAAAATGAGATGTCACAAAACTCAAAAAAGGGGAATATGCATTTTTGTGTTTTTTTCGATCTCTGCAATACATTTAGAAGTAATCAATGATTATCCCTCCGAGGCCTTCATCGCAGCTTACCGAAGATTCAGATCACGCAGAAGAATCTCTAACTAACTCTACTCTGATTGCGGAAGAACGCTTACTGGAGTAAAGTCAACATTAAAAAGGCTATTAAAGCTCCAAAGAGTACGAACGAATTCAGAAGATACTCCTACAATACATGACGGAATGGTAATTCAATCTTGTTGCAGCACCTCACATGGAGGGTAAATGGGAAGCGACAGTCAAATCAATCTAATTTTACCTCAAACGGTCAGTCAATACCATCCTATTCACCATGGAAGAATTCACTACCTGGCTGTCACAAATCGAAGAAATTTTAAACTCCTGCGCAGTTGAATCCTTAAGTGATGATCCCGACAACCTTGCTACACTAACACCTGGACATTTTTTAACTGGAGCACCCATTACATTCCTTTGTAAACCATCGTTATGAGACCTCTCCTCAACTAGACTCTCTAGATGGCAATGCATTCGCAACGCAACGTATGGCAATAGATGGTCAGCACAACATCTCAAACAACATCAAATCACCTTTAAGTGGTAACACAAGCGCAACAACATCAAAATAGGATCACTAGTACACATCTGCGACGAGTGATAACCACCCTCTCATTGGTCTCTGCTAGAGTAATTGACATAAATTCAGGGGAGGACGAACTCACCCGAGTGGTTAATGTTAACCACAGTTTGCGCTGTTGTATTGACGCTTCGATGTGTCGTTTGTTGTTTTTAATTACGAATCTTTATGTTATGAAAATAACAGCAGATTTGGCAATTATGCTAGAGTTCGCGGAAGGATATCTTCGTAGGTTCTCTAGTGTAACACGTGATGGTCCTATTGGCTAACGGCGGACATTCGAAGAGTAGTTCGAGTTAAATGATCGTTAAATTGTCATTGTCGTGAAAAAGAATACTCGATATATGTTCTGGGTACAGATGTAGCAATCACACATAAAATATATAAAGTAATTTACAATCAAAAGAATATATTGAATATATGTGTTCCGAAATTAACCCAAGTATGAACTCTGCCCAAGGTGGTGTCAGAGAAAGGCAGATACTGAAAGGGGAGAGATACCACAATAGAAAGAAATGATTTCGCAGAAATATATAATACTGTAGTCTTTATTTTAAATTGAATATTCCGCAATATTCAGACATAAATGGAATACCGCGGTGCTTGAAGTTTATTAATTATGTATCAATTATTTATTAATTAATATTTATTAATTATTATTTATTTATTAATTAGTTTATTATTTATTTATTAATTATTTATTAATTTATTCATTACAGTTTATTAATTATGCTGTATTCCCTGATTTGTATTATATGTCGTTTTCATCCCTACAAGTCACAATTTTTAATCGTAAATTGAATACTGCGTATATTGTAATAGTTGTTTTAGTTGTGTGATTCAACAATGTGATACCTGCAAGTTATTGTCACTGCTTACTGAATTAGCTGTTAAAGCTGATGTGCAGTTACTTGCAATGGTCAAATTATGAATTAAACTTTAGCAGCATCTTCCGTTGGTCACACCTTTCGTATTGGTCGCGGTTATCCTCGATGCAAATGCCAAATGATTCTGAGGAGCAGTCTGACATGTTTAAATCTTATTTAGCAAGTAGTACAATATAGCAGGCTTTTATTCTTCTCTATCAGTGCTAATTCGATGTTTCTTTTTTTAATGTCGGCCACTAAATCTTGAGAAGCCCTTTTCTTTAGACAACTTTTATTGAACTACCCGAGAGAAATTTGAGATCGATAGATTTCTAGTCGAATCTGCTCCGAAGCGGCGTGTCATCGCTAGTTATTGTCATTCGTCAAAATATGAATACAAATATGTATAAGGCATTAAAGTAGCATGATGTGTGGTAACTTTGCAAGTATTCCTAGCAGGTTTTGTCCATCGAATTTACTAGGCTCGTATTGCAAGACACGCGATGGTCAAATTAAACATTGTCATACTTACGAGGTGCAGTTCTAGTAAACAAGGTTATAAAGAGATCAAAAAGGGTTCTCGATGTATTTTCTGGTATTCTTAGGCTCTTGAGATACATCTGGTAATCATAAACGTATAAGATATTATAAAGAATTTTCATACAAAAAGGTAGTATGGAGAGACGATCGAAAATCTAAAGGACTCTTGAACAATATGAATTTTTAAACAGTTATATATAAATTGATAAATAAATGACTTTTTAATACTCAATAATGTTCTCTGTAAATCACAAAAATCTAAAGCTATACAACTTATACGCTGATTTTTGAATAAATATTCGTGTACACCATGTGCATATATTTGCAATAATAATCGAACAAATTTATCTTTAATAAAGCTAAATAAATACGTGATCTTAACTTTTTTTCTCGTGTATAAATGTGTGTGTATACTGTAAATAGTTGATCTATGGAAAATCAATTTATTATAGGGTGTTCGAGATTCCGTGATCATCACTTAAAATCACTCAAATTATTTTGGAAATTATAAGAAACCTTTAACACATTTATGATTGGTAGGTGTTAGCAAAAACCGTTGCCTTGTACAATAATCCTTGAGTGTCGTCTCACGGTCCTTTTTCAATCAATGTTTACAACTTCTGCCTAGGACGAGAGTCTTCGAGTGCCTGCATTTTTTGTCGCGAAGCTGATGATCCTACACAATTGTTGAAAAGAACCTCATTAAAGATTCTAAAATCAACAAGAGTACCACCTCCTCTGGTTTTCTCACGCTTGCTCATAACTTCTCAAGTATATATATACTTTGTTTATTACATGGCGATGGCTATCAGTACAGACTTTTTGTAGAAAAACAATGAGTCACTCTTCACACTTGGCCCTGGGCCCCTTCTTCTTCTATCAGTACACGAATCATAGGAAAATACTTACAGAACAGAGCTTTATATTTTTCTACTCCCAAGAAAATGACTAGATGGATATACCCCGAGGAAGGCGGGGTGGCGCTACACTAACAAAAACAGACTGCACGAACAGTCAGGGTCACTCTTGAAATCTCCGAGTCTTGAACAAGACTCTTCGATCTCATAGAAGGGACAGAAGCTTTCAGAGAATCTTTTCGCCAGGTCGTCGTGGTTGCGGTAGTCGATTTGACCGCCGCAGTAAGTCATCTTTTCAACTTAAGTGACAATTAACACAGTGCTTAACTTAGATTTGACCTTCGATGGCAACATCTGAATCAACTCTTCGACGGCGACTCTCATTTGGTGATAATTGGAGTTCTCGATGGACTGACTCCCAAAGCATCTTATAGCATCACTTCATAATTGCGTGTAACACTTTGTTCGGGATTTTGATAGAATCCCGATTCGTCACGATATAATACCATTTTTATCTTGTATGTTATTTTAACTACAATATCTGTTTGTTATATTATGTATTTTATTTGTGATTATTATGTTTAAATATCTCGTATTTCATGATTGCCATGTTTTTTATGCTGATGTAACTCTTGCAATGTACATTTATTGTTTGCATCTGAATTTGAATCGCCGCGACCCCCCCGTTAGTGGCCCCCCGGGATCATCGTATGTCTTTCGTGCGCGCAAATTGTATTTCACGACCACAGCTTCGACAGCCAAGCGCAGCAAGCAGATCAGCTGCAGCGCGCAACGTCTTGTCGCAAGGGGCATGCACATTCGCAGCGCAGCCCCTTCCCCACCGTCTTGGCCTTGCCACCCTACCCCTTTCGGATTGTACACCATGGAAGTAACGAAGATACGTACACTCTTTTCGGTAGTGTGTTACAGAAAGAGACCTTCCCGGCCTTGTAAAGCCGGCCCCTTTGTAAGACTACGCCGCGATTCGTCTAATCGTAATTCAACCGAACGACGGGACACATCGCCGTCATTCTCAAAACCTCGATATCGTTGTTAAATTGTACGCCAATTACGCAGCATTAAAATCACGCATAACCAGTGCGGAAGGTGCGGAAAATCGATCGTAAAAGCAGAAAGAAAGAACGTAGATTCAATTTATAAACCCCTCCGCGCGTTCGCGTATTGCGTAAGTGCGGCATTCAACCGATTCTTGTAACGACAATAGTGTAATTTTCTGTGTAAACAAGTGCGACTTCTTCTATTTTTTGTTATTATTATTTGTGTTGCTCTCGACCATTCCACTATCTGTTTCTCCTTCACACACTCGTGAGGAGAAAACACACACACACGCGGATCCGCTCCCCTTTCTTCTTACCCGAGCCGGATCTCGAACACACTTCAAAGGAAGTAACTCAATCGACTACAACTTTCACAAAAAGAGCGTGAATGTTACACAGGGCGACGTTCAGTTGACAATTAACCACCACACGAAGTACTTCACAGAGTTACAGGAAAGTAATTCATTCGCTTACTAAACTCATAAGACTACAATTTCCTTTGCTTTATCCATACAATCAATACATTACATTTACAAGTAGTATCAAGATAATATAATAAACTTTCAATGTAACATAAATACAACTAAATTTCAATTATATTTTCAACGTAATAACTTCAATAACGCTCTTACAGTTGTATATTATTTTCGTAAACTTTCTTTTGATACCTCCAGCTACCTCTCCCCTTCTATGGCTGGCCTCTCACTCTTTATAAGCAGAGGAGAGTATATTTCTCGGATTCGGTCCCAATCATAGAGAAATAATTGCTTAATTATTTTGTTATCTAAAATTATTGTCAACTAAAAATTTTCAATCAATAAATCATTTTATTGTATAAATAATAATTGGTCGGGTTAATTCCCGAAGAATAATAAATTATAATATTTCTAAAAAGCTGATTTCTTATTTAAAATTTTTCAATTATTCGTAATTGTTCGGGCGTAACCCCCAATGAGAAATTTCATATATGGAAGGGGTGAGATAGCAGGGAAAAAAATAAGAAAGAAAATTAATATAATCCGGGTAACGTAAAAAAGCAAACATGAATCGGTATAATTTATGATTTATTGTATTTATAAAAACGATTGAAAATGCACGCAGTGATGTATATAATTAATAAAACATGAATCGGTATAACGTTGAAAAGCCGCACTGTCGCCCTAAATTACGCACTGTCTTAATTATCCGATATAAACGGGCGGCGGTGTCGAATTACCGGCGCTTAGTGGGATCGCTGAGTGGTCATACCGCGCGGTGGTTAGCAATCATTAGGCGCTGAAATACATGTATTGCGCTATAATGAGCCGTCGCGATAGAATAGAAAACCGATAACAGATAGAAAACCGGGTTGCTACTTGCCTCTTAGTGCTGGGTTCGCTTCTGCACTCCACCCTGGGAGCTCTATCCAGGATGGGAAGGATTCAACCGTGGGCAAGTAACGCGCTCACCGTATGGACAAAGCTTCTTTAAATGTATGTCGAGGCGTGGCGACAGGGTCGCTCGGATGTATGACCACTGCTGTGCACGAGACCCTTCCGTGACGGGCAGGAAGATGTAGAACGGTTTGAAGTACTTCTCTCGCTGTCGCGAGCTTGCGGTCCTATTTTATAGCAAGAGGACTAGATAGGCGGGCGACAACGCATGGTGGGGGATTTAACGTACTTTTCTACTTAGTTGAGAGACAAAGGAAAGGACTTTCGCGATTGCTTGGGTAAGGGATAAAAGGGGTGAAGGCCGAGACGCTGGCAGGAGGAGCCTTGTTACTAGGCGCGCTACAATTGAAAAGCTCACAACGCTTTTCCTGGAAACACTGGGAGTATAAACAAAGTATAGCAATTACGAAGTATGAGACGCTCCAACAGAATAATTTGAAAGTAAAAGTGGTGAAATGATATCCGAAAATTATTGCAAGTGTCACATTTAAAAGTAAACAAATATTCTCAAGTGACGACTCGAGATTCTGTCGGAATCCCGAACAGTAATATACGAATAATTTTATCATATATATAGCTGTTCTTATGCAGTTTGCTTTGAGTTGGCGAGATAGACGATTTGTTTATGGATGAGAGTTTTGACCCTGTAGCTATAAGGAGGTGCTTGTATTTTTTGTTATATTATGTGCTTGCCTCTGTCAGGGCGGCGGCTAAAACAGAATTATAAAATATATTAGATTTTACATCTATGACTGCACCCTTTACCTACTATACTGAACCAGCATTGCTGCTTTGTCAGTTGTATTGAATCTTTTTTTCTTTCTCGTTGTGCAACAAAGTATTGTGCTGCTTTCTACAAACATCACAATATTTCTTGAATCGACAATTACCTATTTGACATCTTAAACAATTTTCATACATTTTGTTTTTATTTACCACTTCCATTCTTTCATCTACTGCTAAATTCCTGAATTTTTTGCATATTTCTGGGTATTTTATATTTGCATATATATGGGTGTGTATTATTGCAATAAATGTAGATATATATTTGTTTTACTTTCTCCTTCTTTTCTACTGGTCGAGGAGCTGTTTTGACTAAAGCTTTCTTGTATCTTGATTTGGGTGGACCTATTTTTTGTCCCTTCTTGTTTTGAACTTCATTCATCACTAGGACACTTCTTTGACGTTCTAAAAACTTAATAGGCTATTTATAAGTTGGGTAGTTGTTATTGTTTCCAATTATTTGTTCCCAATCAAAGCGTTGTTGTTGATTTAATAATCTAATTATTAAGTGTACTACTATGACTTCTGTAACGTTGTGTTGTGAGTCCTTTTAAAAATTTCATTTGCCATGATTAGCAATTCTCTTGCATCGCTGCTTTTACAGGTTCATGACACTCTGTAGCTAATGCTTTGTCTAAATTAGCAACTGTCTGAATTTTCGGTTTGTTATAACAAGCTTTAACAAGCTCCAGGAAGTTTTGAAAGAGTCATCTTCAAATTCTATGGGTTCTATTAGTCTGAGGGGTTCACCCCCCAATGAGCTCTTAAGATAATATAGCTTTTTATTGTCATTTCTAGGTTGACTAGTGCTCTTTTTATTTGTTATTGTGAACTCGTTTAAAGCACCGATTTTCACCTGCCTACCTTTTCTGTACGGTTCTATCTCAACATCTTGTATATTTTCTGTAAAATATTTGTGATTGATCACCTCAGATGCCCATCTTTCTTTTATCTCTTCATGATCTCTATTGAATTGGGCATGGAGATAATTAATTTCCTCAAGGGCGTCTTGTAATTTGTTTTCGATCATGTTTGAGTTTGGTTTAGAAAATTCAATACCAATCTGTCTAATCTGATTGAGGCGAACCCCTGGTGATTTTAACGTGGAACATATCATAGGTGATAACTGTTGTGTTGCCATGTTCGTGGATGGGTCCAGATCTGAATTCGACCTAGTTATCATTGCATGGGCATAGGGTTTCTTTTTTTTTGACATTATTATATCCTGGCATTAGTCCATATTTCTAATTTAGTAACATAAATAGACTGCAAACAAACTCTTCTTTATTAAATTTTATATAAATTATACTAGAACGCGGTGAGTTTATTTTGAATTTACTGCCAAAAAATGAAGGCCCTCTATGGGGCTGAAATTTACTCACAGTATTTCTAGGTTATGTTGATCTACCTTATCGACCCTCAATCGCTATTGATCTGCTTACCGATTTTAGTTCTTATGCGCCCTCTTCTGGCGAGTCTGTGCGGAGCTACACTGTCAGACCCAATGCTCGTCAGCAAGGTCGGACTGATGGCGCTTACGCGACTACGCACCACCATCTCTCTCTCTCCTTCCGACTCAAGCGTGTACACTCTAATCGGCTCGGAACTGATCGTGTCGTTCCGTGATCTGCTATCTCTCTCTATCC